>JAHFWL010000062.1:0-107060 GCA_021292165.1 Shinisaurus crocodilurus
ACCCCCACCCCGTACTGCAGGCCCAACTTGGATCAGCATCTTAACACAAATGTGAAGACACATTTAACTTATAATTTGGCCCATAATGACCTACCAGGAGAGTTTCAGAGAAAAGACAAAAGAAAATAAAGTGCTTAACAAATAAAAAGCACCATATAAATAATGAGGGTAATTGGTATGGAGAAGCAGGAAGACAAGGCCAGAGTGGGTTGGGGGAAGGAACAGGCCTGTGGCTTACGCTGGCTCAGCTTGTCTGAGTGTGGAAAGCTATGCAGGGTCAAGCCTGGTTATTACTTGGATGGGAGACCCCTCCTCTAGCTTCCTGCATTGAGCAGGGGGTTGGACTCGATAGCCTTGTAGGCTCCTTTCAACTCTATAATCTATGAAATCTATGAACACAGCCATCCCAACCCTTACCAGATCCGTCTTAAAAATTTCAGAAACTTCTCCTACCCACTTCCAAGCTTGTCATGAGGACTAGAAAGCTTAGTGTACAATCTCATGCACAATTACCTGGAAATAAGCCCCACTAAATATAGTGAGACTTGCTTACAAATAAACATGCATTAAAATTGCAGTTAGCTATGTAGCAGCCTCCAAAGGGCTACCAGATTCAGCAGCACAGGCTAATATTCTACATTCCCTAGATCATTTTGGCCATTTGAACCCAATCTTCCTGAGGAGATTGGCTTCAATTAAAATATACTCATATCTATTCCTAAATGTGCAGGACAATCAAATCTGCCATGGAAGCATGATGAGCTTACAGTTCAGCTTCTCATGCCAGTAAATGTGGCAACAGCAAAACAATAGAAGGGGAAAAGCCGCCAAGACCAACTGAATATCAGGGGTGCGTGTGTGTGTTTGAAATATGGGATAATGCTAGTGTGGAAAAATTGCTCATTAGCTTAAAGCTCCAAGTCTCCTTGGAATGTCTCTGTGGAGGAAGGGGGGCTGGCTGGCCCGCCACACCCCCACCCTTTCCTACTCCAAAGGAACCAAGACCCCTGAGATCTCAAGATACCAGATTGCAGTCTCAGATTTTTTATTTACTTGAACACCACTCACATGATATGTAGAGTACAGGAGAAGACTGATGAATAACCCTCTTGAATAGATTAATATGCATTTATTTAGGTAAACAGAGATAGCAAGGGGAAGAATAACTGTTGAAGAAGGTAACAGAACAGTGGGAGTAATTTGTTGTGTATGATCCACAATTATTCTGAATGTTTTAATGAAAACTGTTTAATGTATTTGTTGTTAATGTAATTCAGGTATTTTCCATGTATTTGTACCAATTCTATTTATCTATCTTGGGTTATAACATAAAAATGAAAAGAAAAAGAGGGCAGGAGAGAATATGTTTCAGACCCATACAGCAGGAACTGAAATTCTGCCTGCAGCATCACAGAAAACAGAACAGCTCCACCTTCAACCCACTGCAAAAGAAAAAATCCATCTACAGAGCTCAAACTAACCAAGGGAATGAATTCCAGCAGCTGAAATGGCAATCCAGCAAGCCTACAGACTTATCCTCCTTATGCCCTCACTTCCACTACGCAGAACTTGGTCCCTGAAGCCTGGATACCAGATGTTTGCAGCTGCTTGTTTCTCCATGCAACGCCTCCTTTGGATCAAGCTGGCTGAGGAGGACTTGCCAAGGAACTGAATGTCATTTGCATCCTATTTGTTTTTAAAAACAGCTGGTAAAACCAGGCCAAGCAGGGCCTGCAAGGGGCCAGAGGTATGCATGAAAGAGGAACCAGATTAAAGTCAAATTCACAGAAGCAGCTTATATAAGCAGAGTCCCGGGTACAATGAAGCTGAAGGGAGGCAACAACATATACCAAAATGAGAATGGGCTGCTGCTTAACCTCCATCATCTGATTTCTCATCAACAAACATCTAGAAGAGCCACAGAATTTGGATCAGTGGGAGCTGGGTGACCTTAGGCAAACCACTCTTCCTTCAGCCTCCCTTTTGCAATAGGAGGATGATACTGGACTATCTTACAAAGCTGTTTTTTTAAAAAAGATTACTAATATGTGGAGCATTTTGAACACTTGAAATTTTATTTACTTATTTATTTATTATATTTATACTCCGCCTTTTTTCCTGAAAGGAACCCAAGGCAGCTTACATAGTCCTCCTCCTCTCCATTTTATCCTCACAACAACCCTGTGAGGTAGGTTAGGCTGAATGTTATTTTTAAGTTACAAATGTTATTTTTAAGTTCTTGCAGGGAAAGAAAAGTAAATAGAAAATGCTTTTGAAACTAGATACAAACCAGGAGACGGGTAGAGAAGTGGACATACAACAAAATGTTGCAGTGTATCCTCACCCCCTAAGAGGAGTGCTCCTGTTCAGAACTCCTGTTCAGAACTCCAGCCAACCATGCCCCTCCTCCAGGACTCTAAAAGCTGTTAGGGACTCAAGCAGGACAATCCCCCTACTCCCCTGGTCCTGGTTTTCTATGTTATTTTTCCAACTGACATTCAACATTCCATGGCTCTGGGAGACCAGTGAACATGCTCAGTCTAAATTATGCCATTTTGGGGTAAGGGGTCTTTAGGTTCTCTTAAGGATTCCACAGAGAATGGTCAGACCTTTGGTCCTCACAGAAATGCCAGTATGAGGATCACGCTGTCTTCCTTGTATTTCTTACTCCCATCTTCACTCACTCCATTCCACCAGCTTCATGTCTATGATAGGCCAGGAGACTTGGAAGGGGTTAAGAAAGCCTGGGAAGTGTCCTTGTCCAATAAGTTTTCAGTTAACTGAAAACAGATCTTGAGTGAATTCAAGGTCTCTTGGCCCACCACATCAACATGGTCTCAACAAATCCTGCCTTTCAGTGCCAGGAACTAGCAGCCACATAAGGCACTCTGGGGGAGAAATTAGACATCCAGGAAGAGAATAATTTGCACACAAAGTTTGGAGGGTGCCTGCCACAGAACTGTCCTAAATCTTGTGGTATTCCTTAGCTAATGTTTCTACCATGAACCACCAGTGAGTATTAGGTCCCTTGATTAGAAAGGTCCATTTACTTCTCAACGCAGTGGTAAATCTGTCTGGGCTGCCTGTACCACTTCAGACAGCAGATAGACACTCACATGATGGAATATTCCTCCATGCCAAAAAAAAGAAAGAAAAAGATTATCAGTTCAAATCCCAATAGCTCCTGATAGTCTATGCAAGCCAGGTTTTGATTTTAGACTTTTACATCCCAGCACGATTCTTTTACTACTAGAGTTGAATGAATACTAGTAATGGATCAGTTAAGGCCCACTGGCTAGTAAATATAAGGTGCTGGAAGGAACAATGTCAAGGCTTAGATTAACATACCTCATACAGTAATACCTTGGATTGCAAGCATAATTCGTTCCAGAACCGTGCTTGTAATTCAAAACACTCTTATATCAAAGCGAGTCTCTGGTGGGCGAAAGCAGGGCTGATTTCGGCCCGCTACGCCCGCTCGAGGCGAGCGGTTACATCCCTAGACTTGTCTTGCTCGTTTATCAAGTCAAAATTTTTAAATTTTTTTTGCTTGTCTTGCAAAATGCTCTCAGACCAAGTTACTTGCAATCCAAGGTATTACTGTAATTGCTAACCAACACTATCTTGCACTGCCATGTGTGTGTTAAATGTGCTCTTTCAGGCATCAGACAGATCCAAGAGCACCCCCAATCCACATTCCAACTCCTTCAGAGGGAGTGCAACCTCATCCAGAGCAGGCAAACAGCCCAATTCCCAAACCTCGGAACCACCCGCCCATAGGGTCTCTGTCTTATGAGGATTCAGCTTCAGTTAGTGGCCAGTATCTGCCTCTTCCCCACCATTGTCATTTTTTTTAGCTTTTTCCTCATTCCATTTTAGCCTAATTTTATTTAGCAGAGGAGTGGATGTAGTTGTTGTTCTTTCTAAACTCCTTTGGAGATAGTACACGTGTTGTTGGGGTTGGATATTTTCATCAAAATTTACCACAGCTGAATGTACTTATATCTATGCTCTGCCTTTAGGGTAAATTTCTCCTATAGTTTCTCAAATGGGAAGAGAAAATACAACGAAGTCATTAGCAAATGGAGCTCTTCCAGTGTGGAATTTCTCAGATTTTTTGGACCTCACTGTCACAGGACAGAGCATAACCAAGAGTGTCATGAAGTTCCAAAAGACTGCGAGGGGAATACCAGTAGCTATTTAGATGGTCAAGGGCACACAAAACCATCTCTTCCAGCACAGGATGCCCCAAAGCATTACCCAAGGGCCTGACCCGGTAAAAAACCCAGAGTCCCTGAAGATCATCAACAAAGAAGCTGGAAGTGATCTAGTAAGGATGGGAGTTGGCTACTTCACTGGTGTGTATGTAGGGAGGAGGCGAGGGCGTCTCGGAATAAGAGGAGGTGGCTAAGAAATTGCCCCATTTCCAAATACCACCAATTTGAAACTGTCACACACAACACGAGGCCCTAACTATGGCAGTCTTTTCCTTTTTTCTGCTTTCCCCTCCCCACCGAAATAGACACACATTCCACCTAAAAGGTCAATCCTCTCAGGTTCTTACCCTCGCCTTTGGGTTAGCGATGTTAGTGGCTGGGCCTGCGGAGCAAGGAGGCGTTTCCGGAACGGATCCATCATGGCCAGTGGCATTCCAGGTCTCAGTGGAGAAGCTGTTCCATAAGAAGGCCCTGAGGGGGATCCCACTTGCAATCCTGTCATGGGCATCCGGCCGCCAGGCAGCATCCCGGGGCGCTGGCAAGAAAGAACAAAAGGCAATCTAGCTAACCAGGCCATGCACCCACCAGGAGCTCCCTGGCAGCGGCCTGGCTGAAGTCACTTTGCTTCCCACCGCAGGGCAAAGTGCAACAGACAAATCCACATTAAGAACTGAAGCTGTTTAATGGTCTTCCAAAGATATCCTCTAAAAACTGTGATAAAAAATTCCTTTAAAAAAATCAATTTGGACACAGATAGATCCTTTTAAAAAGGAATATAACATTATGCAACCAAGAAACAAAACCAATCTTTTCCACAAACACTCACAAATCCATTTTAATACACCAAATTTACTCCACACATACTCAAGTCATAAATGAATGTTAAAACTACTAAATTTTAAAACACACTCACAAATCATGCCATAGATTGTGCAACCAAGAAATAGATAAGTAATGATTGTGGAGAAGCCATTTGGGAATGATTTTGGAAGCAAGCAAGCAGCACACACTTTTTTCTGCCAAGCAACAGGAAAACACCCCATGCCAGGAAACCAGACAGTGGGAAACACTGAATTTAGAAGAAAGCAGTGTACACATGTATTTTTTGCCACACCTGAGGAAAAAATTCCTTTTTAATGTGGCCACTTGTGGGAAATATATATTTTGGGTTTTGGGGGGGGGATCAATTATTTTGGCCACGGACAGATTTTTAACTTAAAAAAAAAAAAGATGAATTGGCCAGCAACAGAAAAACAGGGTTACAAAAAATTACCACACAACTTGCCATCATACCCATCTGTGCATCTATAAGAGGGATAGGAGCCTTACCCTGGGTTAAAAGTAAGACAAGCTCAGCTGCATCCTTCCTTTGGCTACGTTTATTTTATTTATTATTTTACTGACATAATAAATGAGTGACTACATCACTCTGATGCATAGGAAAGAGGAAGCAGGCTCTCTCCTCAACTCAGTTGCTAGCCGAATTTAGTGGCCCACAAGGATGATGGGGCAAAGATGATCCTCCACTGCAAGGATGGGTAACCTTTTTCTCCCTCGTGGGTCATCTGTCAGAGACTACATGTCAGTGGTGGGTGCTACTGAAGCTGGTGGTGGGCAGGGGCAGGGCCAAAAGCAGGCGGGTCACCCCTTTTCTTGTTCTGACAACTTCTTCTCTCCCTCCCTCTTCTTTCCTGCACAGCAAGACAGTTGCAGCTTGCCAACCCTGCTCTTCAGGGAGGGACTGGAGTACAGTGGGTAGAGTACATGCTTTGCATGCAGAAGGTGTCAGGTTCAATTCCTAGCATCTCCAGGCAGGGCTGGAAAAACTCCTCCCTGAAACCCTGGAGAGCTGCTACCAGTCAGCAAGCAGGTTCACACAACTAGGGAAAGAAGCGTCTTTTCCCCGCCCCATGCATGCTGGTCGCACACCGCCTCATTTCCATAATTACCCACGCTGTGCGCTGGTTGCCGCGTCATGCAAACCCAGCAAGGGTGGCTTCCACACCACCCCAGAACCCTAGAACAAACCATGGTTTGCGGGGTGGTTCGGAAGCCACCCCTGCCACCCGCCCTTGCCAGTTTCGGACAACACAGCAACCCCCATGCAGGTAATTATGGAAACGAGGCAGCGCGCGACGAGCACATGCGGGACAGGGGAAAGAAGCCAAGGTGGGGGGGTTTCTTCCCCGATTGTGCGAACCTGGCCACTGCCAACAATATTGGGCTAGACGGACCACTGGTCTGACTCTGTATAAGGCAGCTTCCTGTGTTCCTCTATTTAGGAAGGGCCACCCTAGTCCTCCAGATGTGCTTATACCTGCTACAGTTATAAATAGCAACTTCAACTGATGTTCTAACTCACATTTAAGGACATCAAATTAACTTGTTCTGATTAGAGTAAAACAACACTTCTGTTTAACAATGGGTTAGTGCAGTGTTCTCCAAGCTTGGGTCCCCAGATGTCTTTGGCCTACAACTCCCAGCATGCCTCAGCCAGCTACTGCTGGCTGGGGCATGCTGGGAGTTGTAGGCCAAAGACATCTGGGGACCCAAGCTTGGAGAACACTGGGTTAGTGGATGGCAGAGCCCTCTCCCTCAGTTTCAAGCAGCATCTTGGGAGAAAAAGAGCAACACGTTTCCTTTTCTTGACTGCACTTAGCAAAGCCTTCCCTATCGATACACACACACCCTCGCACTTTCCACCACCACCACCACCACCACTGTAAGAACAGAAACATGGAACAGGAACCAAAACCAAAGACAAACCGCAGGCAAGATCCTCCCTTTGCCTATCAGTGAGATTGTTCCACTTGCACAATAGGGTCCCCATCTGCAAAAACTTTTATAGGTTTCAGCTGCCTAGCCACTCCCGTTGAACTCCTGGAGAGGGATTGCCGACTGTAGTAACGGTGCATAAAATGATACTACCAGGAGCCCCTGCATGTTATACAAGTCAAAGAGCTGGATCAAATCAAGGTGTTTGTTCCCAACTCTGAACCATCCAGCGCCCCAGGCAAAAACCCAATTCCTTACCACCACTACCACTAGGTGATTATAGATTGATTCTGGACTCAATAAATCAAAGACTGTTTCTAGAAATTATTTATTTCAGCACATGTATGCCACCTTTCAGGGCAAGGCAGCTCACAACATACTGAAAACACAGAAACAGTTATGTGTGGAGCACTAAAATACCTATTAAAAGAAGCTTGTAACAGAAAAGTCTTCAATGCTAATGTAATAGCCGGTGAGACAGAGCTTTCTCACTTCCTGCTGCACTGAGGTAAAATACGTACATCTCTTTAGTACCCACGCTCCAGCGAGGGGGTTCTACAGGGTGGGTGGGTGGCAGGTGTTTGTAGCAACGTTTCCACTCCTGACGCTGACACTGCATCCAGAAAAAGAGAGACAGCCTCGCTACCATTTTGAAAGAGGCACCCTCTGTTTCTCTGTGCCACCATGGGCTTTTAAAATTGTAACACCTGTGAGAAGACTACACTAGGGGTTTCCCCAGCTGGTAATCAGAATTACATTATTAGTTATCACTGGCAACCATATTTGTGGATCCCTCTGGCACTTTCCTCATCAAAATCTGGAGCACTTGAGCTTTGTCATACACACACACACACACACACACACACACTCGCCTGCCTATGGGCCAATTAACATATCCACCCTCTAGCATGTCATTTTTCCAGCCACAGCAGCCAGTCAGTCTCTGCTAGAATACACTCGATGGTTTTCATGAGGGCTCATTCCATAGGTTTGGACAGGCTACTGCTTACATACCTACTAGACTACTTGCTTAACCCCTTCCTTCCTCTCATTAGCTTTAGAAGGATCTTTGCCCTTTCAACACTGCAAAGCTAGTGGGAAAGGAACATTCTTTCTTTCCCTTCCACATCTGCATGCTGCACCCTGCCTAGGATTGCCAAGTGGTTAAAGAGCAGCCTTGAAGCAGAGGTGGAAGCAAAATACTGCCTCTTATCTGTGCATTTGGACAGGTTAGCCTAGTCTTCCTATACAAAGCTTTCGTGGTGGAATCAAGAGCCTTGACCTGCCCACTCTTTCCACCCAGTATTCCAGGGAGCCACTTCTCCAAGGAATAGGACCAGGCTGATTACTAAACAAGATTCTTCACTGTTAATAGTTCTATGCTTATAGAATCATAGAAAAGTAGAGTTGGAAGGGGCCTATAAGACCATCGAGTCCAACCCCCTGCTCAGTGCAGGAATCCAGGTCAAAGCATCCCTGACAGACGGCCGTCCAGCTTCACCTTGAATGCCTCCAGAGTGGGAGTATCTGTATCTGTGTAGTAGGAAGGATTCCTCCCACTACTAGAACCCATTATCAAGAGAAACTGCATTCCAACATTTCTCCAGTCCATATAATTATTAAAGGCTCATGACTGAACCAGGCAACCCAAAGTCTAATGGTGGCTGCGAATTTGACTGGAGAATTGTATGTTGGGATTTGGCATCTTTCACAGCTATCCTCAGCTCAGGTTACATATGTACAGAGCTGGTTTATGAAGTCCTTGAGGGGCACTAGGTTGCTGATAGGCATGTGTGTGCACACACACACACCCGTTTCAGAAGGGATTTGCACTCCCTTGCCCTGTGGGATCTGAAACAAGCTCCTGCTGCCAAGGAACTGATGCAGCTGCCAAAGCAACCAAGCCAGCAGGGCAACATTTCAGCCCTCCCCAACAGGCCCAGGCATTGCCTCTAATTCACTGCCACTCCCACAGAGAACACAGGCAAAGGGGGTTGGGCAGCACAACACAAGCTCAACAGTGAAAGGATTGCCCACAGCAGTGAATAATGGAGAGAAAGCAATTCAGAAGAGTTGTGAGCATGAAGAAGGGTAGAAGAAAAGGGGTACACAAAAACACTGGAGGAAATGGGTACGTTAGCCCACAGAAACAATGATGCACGTAGATATATTGGCTGTTTTCAAACATCTGAAAAGTTGTCAAACAGAAAAGAACCACAGTTCACCAAATTGCACCTCAGCCGTCAACTCAGTCTGTGGTCAAACAAACCATGCTCTCTCAGCCTCAGCTGCCCTCCTCCTTCAATCTGCAATATGTGATAATGAGAATTACCAAGGTAACACGGGACAGCTGCTTTGAATACTCAAGATATATAAATGTGCTATATAAATGCTGAATATTATCCACAAGCGGCAATGGATGTAAACTCCCAGACCAAAACTTAGGATACACTTCCAGACACAAGGCCAGCAGGTTAGTCATGGAATAAATTGCCTAGAAAGGTTGTGGAATCTTTCCTTGCAGATTTTCTAAGCGGAGATTGGGCATGTGACTGTTACAATGGTTTAGGTATGGCCAGAATTAAACTAGATGACCTGCAGCATACATCCAGGTCTATGAATCTGGACCAAGTCATTTGTGGTTAGGTTTAGTGAGAGCCTTCTCTCCTACCCTGTCTTCCCCTTTTCCTCTAATCAATTCATATATATCCTGGGCCAAAGTGTTTGGCTGAGGAAAAGGATACGGTGCAGTTATTGTCAGCATAATGAAGCAATCTTCATTGCTTGGTTGTGCCATTTTACCTGGGAGGTTCTCTCTCTTCACACACACCCCATGAGCCCCATTCTCTCTTATTGTTCCAAATATCGCCTACATTCATATAACTAAAAGCAAATGGAACCTTTGTAGGAATCATTCATGAGTAGATGCCTTTTCTACTATCCACACATTTAAGAGTAAGTTCCCCAGTCTTCTACACAAGGGTCATGTACTGTGGAATCCTGCTGATCTTCCAGATAATCCTGCTGATCTCCCAGATTTCCCCACTGATAAGACAATTTCCTGGGAAATTGTTTTGTCATGGTCAAGATTTCACACATTGCATTTTTAAGGACACACACAAGATATTTAAATGTACAGCTAAAGTCTCAATGTGACAAGTATATGTTTGCAAACACCTGTATCATACAGGTATGCTGACTAAGTGTACAGTACACTGTAGCAAACTCTGTGTAGTGTGTAAAATGGCATCAATTGCCATAACTGAGGAAATATTTCCCCAGGCCAAACTGATTAGTAAAATTGATTATAAATCACATGTGGATGCACATGTACATTCTCCAGCAATGTGTGGCTTATTTCATCTGCTTGAAACATTTGCAGTGCAATTGTTTTCTCCTTAAGAATGGGCAAGTTGATACATAGCAAGCTGATGTGTGCGGATGGTTCTACCTTGTAGTTGAATCTGATGGCCTCCTAGCCCTATGATTTTATGGGCTTCGAATCATGCTGCACACCAGCTTTGATGGAGGTGATTAAACATCTGCCTAACTGATAGTTATTGCTCAGATCCACACACTTCACTCAAGGGGCAGTCTTAAGTTACATGCTCACCTGTGGCCTATTTTTTCTTGCCCCAAGAGGAACACTCAATTCAGACAGGTGGAAGCCTCAATTGCCACCACCTTCTCTCCAAGGAATTACACAACCATCTGCAGTTTTAGAAAATCTGCTAATTTCTTTATACACCATTCTGTTTACAACAAATGCTTTAGGATCATTTTACTGGCTTAGAAGAATACTGTCCTCCCTGGCCCCTTCCTGGTTACAGAATCATAGGGCCGCAAGTGACCTAAAAGTCAAGAAGTCCACCTACTCCTGTGTAAAATCACAAAGAAAAATACCATCTTAAGCTAGCATGTGAAATGACACAGATGGTGCTGCTACTGTGTATAGTATTTGTAAAGTACTGGCTAAATGGAAAGCAGAAAAGACTGGATCCAGAGGGCAAACAATTAAAAAAAACAGCCCTATTTTCTGGGGACAGTCTATTTTCTGTCCCTATCCCTGGGAAGGCAAGCCCCTTATTTTGGATGTTGGAGATGCCTTTTAAAGATTTCTAGAGTGCACATACACGATAGAGTTCTTCCGTTCTTTCTCCCTCCAGTCTCTAGAAGTTAAATCGAAGTGGAAAGGGACGTACCAGTAAATGCTTCTTGATTAGTGCACATGCATGTAAATGCATGCACATGGACACAAAATTCAGAACTGCCTTTTCAATACCCACAATACTTATCCAGATAGTAAATGCTGCTAGATGTGCCTGAATTGCAGCTGTTTATTTATTGTACTTCTAGATCGCCCATCTAGCTGGAACCCGGCTACTCTGGGCAATGTACAATGTGAAATAAAACAAGCAGAGTAAAATACATTTAAAACAGTATAAAATTTTAAATTCCTAACCCACCCCACAACAGAAAATGAAACAGAGCAGAATAAAATACAGTATAAAATCTTAAAGTCCTAGCCCACCCCATATTCCCGCCTGAAAAGCCATGTTTTTAATAAAAGGAGGGGGCATGGCGGAGGTCACTGGGGAGAGAGTTCCACAGTTTGGGGGCTGCCACAGAAAAGGCCCTCTTCCTAGTACCCACCAGCCTGGCTGCTCTGGCTGACGGGACAAGGAGAAGGCCATCCGTGGAAGATCTTGTTGAGCAGCCTACTTGATGTTTTATTTATTTATTTATTTATTTAATACACTTTTATACCGCCCAATAGCCGAAGCTCTCTGGGCGGTTTACAATAGTTAAAATCATAAAATACAATATAAAATATAAAATTTAAAACGACAGATTAAAAACAAACAGCAGAGCTAGCAGCAGTTACAATAACGGAATTAAAAACAATTACAAGATTAAAATGATTAAAATGCCTGGGAGAACAGAAAGGTCTTCACCTGGTGCCGGAAAGAATACAAAGTAGGCGCCAGGCGAAACTCTTTGGGGAGCTCATTCCATAACTGGAGATGTTACTGGAGATGCTCCTTGAGATAAACTGGGCCAGAGCCGTATAGGGTTTTAAAGGTCAAAACCAACACCTTGAATTCAGCTTGGCAAACAACTGGTAGCCAGTGCAGCTCCTTGAGCACCGGAGTGATGTGATCATGTTGGCGACTGCCTTTAACGAGGTGAGCCCCGCGTTCTGTACCAGCTGTAGCTTCTGAACTGTCTTCCAGGGTAACCCCACATAGAGTGCATTACAGTAGTCTAGGCGAGAGGAGACCAAGGCATGCACCACTGATGAGAGCAGATGATTAGGAAGGTAGGGGTGCAACTGTCATATCAGATGGAGTTGATACAGTGCCACCAGGCTCACAGCTGAGCCTCCATGGACAGCTGAGAGTCTAAAATGACCCCCAAGCTGCGGACCTGGTCCTTCAGGGGTAGATGTACCCCATTCAGCTCTGTTGGAAGATTAAACACACAGAATAGGCTATTACCAAGCTAATGAATACAGCAAACACAAGGACATAGAGCCTTGGGTGGGGTAAGGGGGAGCACTCAGGCTGTGATCCTTGGTGTAAGGAGAGGGATTCTGCAAGTATACAAGACAATCACTATTTTCATTTGTGAAATGCTGGATGGTATGAAAGACATGGAACACTAGCTACACACAAAGCAATTTGTGCTCAGTTTCTTTTGGAGAACTCATCTCCACAGCAACAGTGCCAGTCTCATGGCAAGCAAGTCCCATGGCAAGTGAGTCAGCCCTCCTCCACTGCCAAGCCACATGTAACGGTTCTCTCAGGAGTTACCAAGAATTGCCCTGTGCTGTTGAAACCAAGAGTGTTTGCTGAGTAAGCCAGCATTCAATTGTCAATAACGGTTTTTTTCACGGGTTTTACACAATTCAAAGTCACCGTTGAAAAACCAAGGAGAGAAGAGTGAGTGAGAGCATTGTATATGAGATCAACCATTTGGCTCAACTGGCTTCTCAATAGTATCTTATCAGCTTAATGCATATGCCAAGGCAGTTCATCTTTTAGGATTCTGTACATGGAATTCACTGAAGTGCAGAATTTCAGCTTTAATTCAGCTAGCCCACATTATGAAACATGCAAGTACTGTCTGCTAAAGCCTCTAGCATTTCTGCCTTACACCACAGCTTGCCCACTATAGATACCATTCATCCATCCTCCTACCACACATATTGTTTGCCCATAAGTTCCAATCCTACCACACCGCTATCCTTTCCTCCCAGTGTGCGAATTCATCAAACATTATGTTCTATATAAAATGTATCATTTAGGCTCCAATCCTATGACCCCTCAGAAGGGATCTCAGGGGACACTGGATATACTGATCTCCCCCTCTGAGGGGGAATAGATCCAACCTCAGATCCCTGCTTCCCAGCCCCCATGGAAACCTCTGTAGTCCTTATCTCCCTGACATCATGAGAGGTAAGAAGGGGTGAACTGGGGGTGTGGCATAGTCTTCAACCATGCCCCCAACATGGGGGGAAATTTATGCCAGCTTTGGAGCGGGCATAAATAATTTCCATTCCCACTGGGAGGGAAATAACTCAATACACAACCACCATCCCTGGAGCTGGAAGAAAAAGGAGACACCGCACCTCCCTCACTTATGCCCTGCTAGCCTGAGCCCCGCAGGGCTTTGGATATGTTGGACACTCCAATGTCAGAACACTCCGACTCTTCAGGTAGGATTGCCCTGCCTAGCAAAGCTATGCAATAGAAGCAACATGGCTGAAGTGTACTGTTCTGATCAGTTTAGACATAAAGCATGTTGTAAAATTAAACAGCTGCTTGTTTAAAGTACATCAACTTTCAAATTACACAGACCTAATCAGACAGAATGAACACAAATGCAACACTTAGGGCACAATCCTATGGAGATGAACGTGAGCCTCCGAACTCGGAGGTTCACGCTCATCCAATGCAGAGCAGGAGGAGCAGCGGAGGCAATCTTCGCTTCCTGCTCCTCCTGCACTCCATCTTTGCTAGATGGCAGTTTTCAGCCAACTAGCAATGGCGTTTCAGAGGGGGAGGAAAGGAGGCTGGAGCGGCTTCAGGATACCGGTACCTCATATACTGGCTGCTCCAGTCTTCCCCTCACTAGCCCCTTTCCCCTCTCTCGAAGGTTGCTTTCCCGACCTCAGAGAGCAGCTGGTGATGCTTTCAGTGCCAGCTGTGAGGGGGTGGGAGAGGAGGATCCCAACCATCCTATGGCTCCTCAGATGATGTCTAAGGTTTTGTTTTTTTTAAACTTGACTTAAAGGTGCCCACACCCCAATTAATTGGACAGCAGGTGCTTTTTAAAATTATTTTTTAATACAATTGCCAAAAAAGTTGCAGATGGCAAGCACCACCTTCAAAGAGGCAGTTTTCCTTCTCTTACAAATTAGGAGGCCTACCGGTACCTTTTCTAAGATGATGCCTGCAAGGACATGTGCGCATAATCTAAAAACAAAGTATGCTTCTAGCTTCAGAAATTTTTACCCATAATCAAATGCATCGGAGGTATCAATTAATCTACTAAAACTCTTATGCTTAATCAATTAAAATGTCTTTATATCAGGTTGCAGCCCTAAAAAGGAAGCAAGATATTAAGTGAGAGTGTGCAGTGTAACCTGAACGCTTCCATAGTCCTATACCAACAGGAGTTGGTTCTCTGAGACACGTTGTCCCACCTGTTTTATGTATGCTTGAGATCAACATGGCACCTTCTGTCCCATTGGTATTTGGGGGCAAAGTACAGAGGGAACATTTCAATACATTCCTCATCAATTCTGCTGCTTTCTGCCTGAAGTGCAAAAAGAAAAAGAAAAAAAGAGGAGTCAACATCTACCCCTCTAGTCACAAGCTTGCACGACACTACTCAGCAGGTTCATCAGGCTGATACTTGCTAAAGCGGCTGCTGTACTTGGCTGCTTCTGTTTCCTGCTTCCTTGTTACAGAACCGCCAAGAGAAGTGGAAGGACATGCAGAGGCACAGCTGAAAACTCAGACCAGGCTTGTGAAACATACTTCATCTGCAGAGCAAAGCTAGCACTTCTCACATGGGGTGCATACAATATTCACAAAGCATATACTTTCTAAAGTCCCAGAAAGTGATGCAGTGACCTCAGGTGCTGAGCTGCTGCTCTCAAATTCTTAACACCCAGGGTTGGTTGCCTGCTGGTGCTTTCAGAGCAGCACGTGCAGGAAGGGACTGCTGAAAAGTCAGTTCCAGTTACAAAATAGTAGAGCCAAAAGGGATCAGCAGAGCATTACATCCAACCCCTTACCCAAAGACAGGATACTCCTGCACCATATAATTCAGATCATGAATAGGAGCACATACAGTGCACTACGAAAGTGCCCTCTGAGCAGATGCCTAGAGCAAGTAAACCAAAGCAAAAAATCCTGAGCAGATGCCTAGAGCAAGTAAACCAAGCAAAATCCTCTCTCTAGCTCAGTGTTCTCCAACCTTGGGTCCCCAGATGTTTTTGGCCTACAACCCCCAGCATGCCCCAGCCAGCTATGCTGGCTGGGGCATGCTGGGAGTTGTAGGCCAAAAACATCTGGGGACCCAAGGTTGGAGAACACTGCTCTAGTTAAAGGCAGACCCTACTACTCCAGAAGAAGTGAGGCATGGGGGGAGTGGGGAGAAGAGACCTGTGACCTCAGATGAGTGGAAAGACATTCCTGAACCACAACAGAATAAAATAAGTATCATGAAAACTGCTCTGCAACTCCATGACAGAGAAAAGTGTCTGAGGACACTGTGCTTTTAAAGTCAAGCAAAGCAAAGCTCTTCTTGCTTGCAAATCCTGAAAGGAGAATCTTTTTCATCTCCAGTCTAATGTGTCCAAAATATCCATATTCCATGTAAAAAAAATGTGTATTTAAGGGTTCAAAACAGGGAGATTTTATTATGAACCCTTTCTCCAGTCCTGTTAGCAACAGCAGTTTTGGAGACTCAAATGCCCCTACTCTACATGCAAATGCTAAACCATCTTGAGCTATTTCTGAAAGCTGTTCTTGATGTCATTTTATAGGCAAGCGTCTTAAGATCTGCGTCCCAGTACAGAGGTAAGCCCCACTTATGACTGGTTATGCATGTGTATTTCCCGGCAAAGACATACAACAGGCTCCCAGATTCTGAACTTTCTCCAAACTCCCAGATCTGCAGCAAATGCGACAACTCAAGAAACAGCCTGGAGATAACACCCTATTACAACTTTTAATCTCCAATTTGCTTACATGAATTAGACATAAATCCAAACTTGAAGCAAATTAAAAACAAGCAGAAGAGGTCCTAAACAAAATAGATCTTTTTATGTCAAACAACTTACTGTTTTAAAAGCCAAGTACACAATGGCTAGGTCTGCACATAACACTAACCCATGGTATGGGTAGTTGAATTCTGAGTTGTGTTGTGGAAACTCAGCTGCACTAACAAACCATGGTTTGTTAACCACAAACAATCCAGAAGAGAGCCTATGGTTTGTTGCTGGGTTGTGAAATCTGGGTTGTTTAAACCATGAGTTGTCGTTACATGTGAACCTAGAACCATGGGTTGTTTCACCAGGCTACAGAAATGGTGGGGAAGAGTAGTTAAAAAAAACCCAAAAAACCCTCCCCCCAACTGTTCTACATCCGCTGCAAAGGCATTTGGGATACAGGGAAGGAGTGGGCAAAGGAGGAGGGAAGCAAACAACTTAGGGCTTGAGAAAACAAACCGTTGTTTGTTCAATCATCTGCCAGACAAACCCTGGGTAGGCAGGGTAACAAACCATGGGTTATGTGCAAACAGGTCAATGGTTGTGTTCAGATGTCATACTAAACAAGTGATGGCGAGCCTATGGCACGGGTGCCACAGCTGGCACGCAGGGACCTCTCTGTGGGCACTCGTCTCGAGCCATTGGTCACCAGATCGCGAGAAGACCGCCCCCTTCTGCAAAACACTAATGATCTTGTTCTTTCTCACAGTGTGGAACAGAATGATTTTATTCTAGAATTCCTGTTACAGAATTCTTTTCTACATTGTTATCACATTTAAAAGATTTTGAAGAATGATGCACAGAGCATGGCTTGGATGTAAAGCCCTAACAGTTGACCTGAGTGCTGCATGTGTTGCTCTCAAACTAATGGAGTATGAGCCAAGGTTTGACAAATTATCAGCATGCATGCAATAGCAAAAATCACATTAATTGTGCAAAAGCATGCCCAATGCAAACTTTTACCTAATGCAGTGTTTGCAGTCCAGACATAAAGTGTTTAAAATGTGTTAAGCACGTTTAGTTTTGTTTATCTTGCTCATCCTAGTACAGGTTGACTTTTACTTTTACTAATCCGACACCTGTAGAAGCAGGGAAAGGACCCGGAGTAAAGCTTGCCCCATACAATTTCAGTCTGGCATATAATCATATTACAAGTTGAGAATCCCTTATCCAAAAATACATGTGCCTAATTATTTAAAAAGTTTGTATAAATTCCCTTCAGGCTATGTGTACAATGTAGTACTATAATAATTTTTTGAGTTGATTTTTTCCCCCAACAAAAAACTGGTTGTATCATTGAAAGCTCTGTTATTGTGTTTTTCTTTAAAGACAAAAGATGTTAATTAGTTTGGACAACTGTATGAGTTGTTTTTCTAAAACTAAAACCTCGGTATTCAGGTTTAATTGCAGTGTTGGCACTTTGAAATAAATAAGTTGGTTTTGTGTTGCAGTTTGGGCACTCGGGCTCAAAAAGGTTCGCCATCACTGTACTAAACTATCGATTTTCAAGACATGAATGAACCTAGCCTCCCTCTGGGCTCGTGTACTCCCCCTCCCCCCTCCTCCTCCAGCCCCAAGTTTAGAAGCTTTCGTTTCCATTTTTGATTAACCACAACTTGCCATGTTATTTGAACCAAGCAAACTGTGGTTAATTTTAACCGTGGTTAGTTTCAAATAAGCAAACTTCAAACCATGGTTTACAAAGCTGGCTTGTTTGAAACTAGCCACGGTTAAGACTAACCGCAGTTTGTTGTGTTCAGACAACATGGCAAGCTGTGATTAATCAAAAGCTTCCAAACTCTTTCTCCTGCCATGAAGGAGGAGCAGGGAGCACATGAGTGTGGAGGGAAGCTAGGCTTATCCACACCTCGATAAGCTACAGTTTAGTATGACATCCAAATGCAGCCAATCTGTGCAATGGCTAAAAAGGCAGACATCTTGCTGCTAGCAAAACTGTAGTATTTCCTAGTTTCCTCCATATCAATCTGAAATCAGTTGCTACACAATTTCTCCATAGTTAGGCACTTCCTTATCTTTTTTTAATTTCCATTATGTTTTAGCTTGAATTTGTGCAAACATGACTCTTCGTAGGACCCAAGATGTCAAGCTGCTTTGAGCAAGGACTGGTTTATCTTTTGCAAGAATGTCTAGTACACTTTTAGGCATTATCCGAACAACAGTAATAATCCATAAGATGTCAATATGAAGTTATTGCTGAAGAACAGCAACCCTTAATTAACAATACTGAAACTCAAGCTATATCCTACTGCTTTGATATGCCCCCCTTTTCATCTCGAAAGCACATATTGAGAGCCAGTGTGGCGTAGTGGTGAGAGTGTTGGATTGGGACTCGGGAGATCCGAGTTCTAATCCCCGCTCGGCCATGAAACTCACTGGGTGACTTCAGGCCAGCCACTGACTCTCAGCCTAACCTACATCACAGGGCTGTTGTGAGGATAAAATGGAGAGGAGGATTGTGTAAGCTGCCTTGGGTTCCTTGCAGGAAAAAAGGTGGGGTATAAATATAATAAATAAATATCTATGAGGTTATGATTCTTTAAGGAGATCTATGAGGTTATGATTCTTTAAGGAGATCTATGAGGTTATGATTCTTTAAGGAGATCTCCACCCCATCAAGTTCTTGGAAGAGGTGGACAAAAGATCCCATCCCAATACAGGAGAAAGTCATGGGAGCTATGGCACTTTCATATGACTAGAGAGAAGAAAGACGTACGGAAATCTAAATTCATAAGGGAGATTTTCTAAAGGCAGAGGGGACAAACTACAGTAAGCAATATTTTAAGAAGTACACTAATTTTAGTTACCGATCAAGCCAAGTCAAACTGACTCCACAAATAATGTAAAATATTATTACTGTATGGTAAAATTAAGAAATTAATTTGAACAATATGGTCAAGTATGTAGTAGACCTACTAGTAATTTATAGTGAGTTTTTAATTCCCTAAAGTCTCTACAACTTTACTGTGTTCATTCCTATAACAAATCTTTGAAGAAGAGCCATATTTCCATTTTGTAGAAGGAGAACTAAGGTTGAATGTGTTGCTCAGGGCCATACAGTGAGCTCCAAAACCAGGTCTCCTAAACAAAGCCCAACTCTTGACCCACTGGACCACCCTGGCTTCACGCTGGCTTTGTCAGTATGAAGATAGAGATGCACACTAAAGCTGCAATCCTATGTACACTTACTAGGGAGTAACTCCCACTGAAATAATAGAAAACATGCATAGAATTGTGTTGTAAAACACCAAGATATTTGTGTGCGAATCACACACACACAATGTGTAGCACAAAACAATATGTTGTTGTGTTTATGATGCATTGAGTAAAACTCTTTCAAGGGAAACTGTCTTTGTAAATCCTCTCAGTGATCATAGCCAAAATATTTCTTCATAAGATAAGGCAGCAAACCAGCTCAAAATCACCTCAAGAATTTAACTTCCTGAAAGTGTTGCCATTTTTGAGATGATTTTTTAACAGGTCCAACTGCCTTATACAGTAGGAATTTCTTTGGCTGTGATCATTTCCCTTTTAAAAAGTGTTTTATTCAAGACACGTGTAATAAAGATTTTTCTCCCTATACACTGCATGAGGTGGAGTTTTCCTGCGGGGTTTTGTTGTTGTTTTGGCTGCTGTTGTGGTCCCATGTGTAATTTCATGTTTTTTTTGTGGCCTTCTGAAAAATGGGGACAATTAACCATTCCAAAAATAAAGCCTCAGTGTTTCTATAAAGAGTAAGAAGAAACCATACCTTTGTACTTTGGGCTAATTAATCCAGAGTAGCAACATCAACACCCTGCTCCAGATCCCTTGGCTGTCAATGACAAGGCAGGTGGCTACTAGGAGCAGGGCCTTTTTGATTGTGGTACCCATCCTGCAGAATGCCCTTTCAACTAAGATCTCACACTTCAACACTCTGTTCCTTCAGGTGCCTGACTAAAACATGGTTTTTCACAAAGACTCTCAGCTGAATATTTTTAGTCTAACGTGTTTAATGCTGTTCCCTTATAATTGTTTTGTACTGGCTTTAATCCAATGTTGCACAACTGGACTTCTCCAAGCTTGCCTTCTCCCTGGAGCCTGCCACACACCTTCCAAATCTGCTCAGGAGGGCTCCCCAATTCTCCAGAGCAGATTGGGGGGGCACATTGGGGTTGCAGGGGGGAGGGCAAACCCATCCCGCCAGTGGAAATAAAACCAATGGAAGACAGTCAGGTTTTGATACAACCCACTGGCTGTTATGTTTTCATATGTTTTATATGGTTTTTAACTTTTTGGTACATTGTTGATGATCTTGTTTTTAAGATATTTTGTGGACTGCTTTGAGTCCTCTTAGTGGAAAAAAGCAGGATTTAAGCTTCTTAAATCAATCAATCAATCAATCAATCCAACAAACCACCATTCCCTTGCTCAGTACTCAGCCAAGTAGTACTTATCACCCCCGATCATAGCCACTTTTTTCAGCTGAAGGCAGCAAGAACAGGTAATTTCTCAAATCCCTAGAGAACCAGGGTACATGGTTAGTGGTTTGTGTTTACTTTGATGGTTCAGAAGTTCTACAGATTTGATGAACTAAACTCTGTGCTTTGTTCACAAGAATGCTTTTAAAGTATGGGAGGAAATCCCCCTTACCACTTTTTGCATACTACTCCTGGATATATCTTCAAGTTTGACTATTGTGGATCAGTTGTCTCATAGCGTGCTTCTCTAAGCCAAGAAAAAAAAAAATCACCAGAAAGTCCACCTGCCTTTTTGTTATCATTGCTATGTGTCCTTCCCTGCCTGCCCACCTGAGAGTGTAATACTATCTCTCTACCTCAAGTACTGCTGAGGAGACAACTCTTCTAATCTAATATACAAAGCTCACAAGCCAAAAAGTACATACTCTGGTTTCAAGGAAAATATTTCAGATCCTTCTTCAGGTGACACGTTGCTTCTTTCCATATTCTCTTGTACCTACCTGCTTAAGGAAGCTGGAAGGGCAGTCTTATTAACCCATGTGGCTCTAAGTCATCATCATCAGGCGATCACTCATGACGGAGTAAGATTGTCTTCCAGGATAAAAGGAGGAAATTCTAAAGAAGATTGTGTAGACTCTAGCGATGGGTCCTTAAGTGGGAAGCTCTGGCCCATGAACGCTCTAACCTTTCACAAAGGTTCCATGGACTTTGAAGAAGCCCGAGTGCAAGGTGAAAGGGAGAAACGTGCTAAGCGAAAAGCACGTCAAACAAATCCTTTACAGGACCATCCTCCATCTGGTAACCTGTGTCCTCACTGTGGGAAGCTGTGTGGATCTAGAATTGGCCTCCACAGTCACTTAAGGCTCTTTAAGTACAGATATGAGAGTCCTGATAGGTAAATACTAGCTCTGCCATTAGAGAACAGCAAGAACCAGTTTTCTGACTAGAAGCTTTCCACCCCCACCCCCCACAATCCAAACCTTCAGCCCCACAAAACCTCTACAAGACTTTAACAGGCTGCAATAACACACGTACCAGGGGGTTGTGAGCCCTCCTGAACACAGTAGGATATTCTGTATGTTTGTACTCAGCATACAGAATTGCATTGGCAGGCCCACAGTTTGTACTGTGAAGTCTTCCCCCACCCCCCAACACAGAGACCCACTTAGGCCTAAGGGAGCCCAGTTAGCACGAGCCAAGATTACCGTGCCCCTTAATGCCCCCACTCCAAGACATCTGTACATTTATTTAGATTGTACACCCCACTTTGAAGGTCTGAGGTAGAAAACAACACTTTAAAAGCGGTAATTACATCAGTATAAACAAAAATACCCATTACATATAAAATTAAAACAAAATACGATTTTGAAAAAATAATTCTGGAATGATTGCTATGCTCACATTTTGACCAGCCTCCAAGAAAATAAGTTTGACAGTTGCTCTTCTCCCACAATCCGCCGCCCCCCAACTCCCCACCCCCTAGCAAACATTGTCCTGATATGGTTCCCCACTTGTCAGGCTCAGCAAGGATCCCAAACCTGGGATGCTGCTAGCAAACACGCTCCCCTCCTTTAGATGCCCCCCACCCTGAAGTACACCCCAAACTTGTGTGTCCCCCCGCCAAAAAAAGCCTTTAGTAACACTTACCTACTTCCCACCCCAAATTCGCTCCCAACATCTGCCACACTCCAGCACCCGCATCATGCTCCCTTTCTTCTCCCCAAGACACTCCACGACCACCTCTTCCCTTCAGACCCCTGGCATCCCACTCTGGGAAAACTCCCCTTAGAACGGCTAAGATCAAACCCTTCCGGATATATTATTCCTTATGTGCCCCCAAATTCCTAATATTCCTTCTCATCACACGCCAAGCAAAGCGATTGGCTTTAGTGCTTTTTTTTAGACCCGGCCCTAAACAGATGCTCCTCCCGAGGTCCTCAGATGCTCCCTTCACGTATCCCCAAAACCCTGATCTCCCTCCCACACTTGGTGATAAATCTTCTCGACCCTCCCTGACGCCCCCCGCCGCTCCCCCTCCCAGATATAGCACTTTGAGTCTTTCTACAGCACTTGTCTTTCAGTGCAATTCTGTGAGTAATATCCCCACAGCGACGGGCGGACGCGCACACACGTGTGTGTGCTTCCCCACCTACTTGGAATGGAGCGGCGTGCCCCATGGGCCGGTATGGAGTGGCCCCGGCCGGGCTGGGTCCTCGCAAGAGCCCGCCGCCCGGTCCTGGAGCCGTGGGGGGAGGGACAGCGGCGGCGGCGGCAGCTACCGAGATGGCAGGCGGGCCTCCCCCCGGGGGCGGCGGGGTGAGCGGAAACCCGCCGCGGCCGGCCATGAGAGGCCGGGGGGGTAGGTGTGCGCGGAGGGCAACGGCCGTGGGCGCCTCGAGCGCGCCCGAGGAAAGGAAGCGGCACTGGCGGCGGGTCGACGGCGGAGCGGGCGCCTCCGAGCGAGCGGCGGGCTCCTCCTTCGGGGCCGCCCCATCAGCCGCCGGAGCCCCGCCTGGCCCTGCAGCGGGGAGGGGGGAGGGAGCGAGGGAGGCAAACAAGCGCCTCTTGGGACTGACTGACGTCCCAGCGCGGCCGCGCCGAGGCGCCGAAGAACCGCCTCAGAAACCGACACGCGGATCTAGTCACGAGGGCAAGCGGACACAAAGGCACGCATACGCTCTCTCTCGCGCTCTCGTGCCTGACGGGGCACTCTTAGGCGTGTTTACTTGGAAGAAAGTCCCACACTGTGCTCCAAGCGCAGTGTTCTCCAACCTTGGGTCCCCAGATGTTTTTGGCCTACAACTCCCAGCATGCCCAGCAGCTACCCAGTACTCTGGCTGGGGCATGCTGGGAGTTGTAGGCCAAAAACATCTGGGGACCCAAGGTTGGAGAACACTGCTCCAAGGGGATGACTTCAAGGAAACTGTGTAAACCTTCGATTGGAGCCTTGGAAGTTTATTCACAGCAGCACGCGTTAAGCAGTCTTGTGCTGTTAGGAAATTTTAGACCCTGGGCTTAGGGTGCACACCCCTATACCTGTGTCTACTCAGAAGTCCCATTGTTTTACTCTCCCAAGGGAGTTGTGCACGCTAAGGGATGGGTGCCCCTCAGTGATCTTACGCCCCACCCCCCTCCAATTTAGAACGGAAGGTTTTGATGGCAATGTGTAATTACTTCACTACAGGGGGTGCAGGAGCTCATCCAGCCTGAGGGCTCAATTCCATTTCAGAGAATTCCACCTGTGCGCAAAGCCACAAATACTAGCATGTTTTAGCTTAAAGCTATTACTGCTAGTAACTAGATGCATTTCAACCTTTAAAAAAAGGGGGGGGGCTGCAGGAAACCACCAAACAATTGGTGGTTGGGAAAAGGGGTGTGGCCATCAGGTGACCGCTGGCCAGATTGGGATTCCCAGGGAGCTGAAATTGGCACCCAGGCCTGAGACTGTCCATCACTGCTTTACTAAGTAAAATTTATTATTTAGTTCAAGATGGGCTGAGCCAGTCCTGCTGCATTTTGGGAGCTCTCCTCGTTCTGCTGAGTGGGGGCCCTGGCCCTCTGCCCTGTCATCCAGACCTGACTCCCCTGCCCTTCTGTTCAACTGGACATCCTGCCTAGTAAGTGAGTATAGCACACTTTCTTAAGAATTAAGTAGGCCGCTCAACAAGATCTGCCACAGATGGCCTTCTCCCTGTCCCATCAGCCAGAGAAACCAGGCTGGTGGGGACTAGGAGGAGGGCCTTTTCTGTGGCAGCCCCCAATTTATGGAACTCTCTCCCCAGTGACCTCCGCCATGCCCTTTCCTTGATTAGCTTCCGCCGTGCATTAAAAACGTGGCTTTTCAGGCGGGAATATGGGGTGGGTTAGGATTTTTAAGTTTTGTTCTGTTTTTAATTGTGTTTTATACTGTGTGTGTGTGTTTTCCCCCCCCCTCTTGTATTTTATTGGATTGTACATCGCTCAGAGTGGCCGGATGTCTGGCCAGATGGGCGATTCATAAATATAATAAATAAATAAATTAAAATAAAAGTGTGCATAGGAATGAGACATGTGAGTTCACATGCAGCCGCCCATTATTACCCTTTTAGCTACACATTGAACTGGTGTGAGGTAAAAATCCTCATCATTTGATAGGAAGCTAGGAATAGGCCAAGTCTGAGCCCATACAATTTTCTCGTCCGTATCTGAACAGGCTCTGGCTTAACAGGGAAATAAGGCACACTGACTGAAACAGCGTTGCCACCTTTTACCCTAGCAAATTAATGTACACCGATTCCTGTGCCAGTGAGGCAAAATGAGCAAGACATAGGGGCTGTTCGCACAACATGAGACTGCCCACCGTGGGTTATTTATTTAACCCACAGTGAGGCTGGGGTGCATACAACTGCCATTTTGTATATGAAACCCTTGCTTGGGGGTTATCATGTGCAAACCCGGTGAGCATGAGTTATGCGAGGTTTAAACAATCCTCACACAACCCATGGTCTGGTTTAGGGTTATGTGAGGGTTGTTTCACTCTCACATAACCCACGCTCACAGGGTTCACATGACACAACAACCCCTGAGCAGAGGTTGCATATGCAACCTGGTGCCTGTGGGCGCCGTGACTCATCATGGGTTAAATAACCCACAGCAAGCTGCAATGTGTCATCCCAACCTGGTCATACAGTTTTTTATTGCCACTGCCAAGTGTTTCATCACATTCATTTTCATTACATTATTGATTAAATTATATAGAGTTGGAAAACAGGTGAATAATGTCTAATGGTCATTACAGTCCTTTAATATTCTACATAGCCATTTCAGTTTTGAGAATCTGCATGACAAAGTAGTTTTGCTATACATTTTTGTTCAGACTGCTGACCAGATGCAGTAAAGCTGGTGGGTTTTTTCTCCTTAAGTATATTTGCTTGAGAAAGTACCATATATGCTGTCTGGAATATTAGCAGGCACTCTATTCTTTCCTTTTGGCTTCTTCAGTGGTATTATGTACATTTTCTTTAATAAGGACTAAGAGTCCAAGGCTGCAATTTCATTACAATTTCATCCCAGCTTTCACATTCTTGGGACACTTTTTTTTTTTTTAGTTTGGGGGCTTATCCAATGGTCTTTAGTCAAAGAACCTATGATGTGTTGCACTGGAAGATGCTACTTTCAAAGGCAGAGTTGCAGTCTAAGAGGATCTTGTTCTCCCCAGATATTAATACGTCTAAATCCAACATCTAATAAACTCTATGCCACTTGATAGTCAAGTGACACAGAATCTTAATAGTTTTTACAAGGTATCTAGCCAGTTGTCATATTTTAGAGCTGTGTAGTCCTTTCTCTATAAATGATTACATCCAGAGATCTGGTTGAAACACCCCTTCTATACTAGAAGGTGGTCAAAAGATATGGTAGATGACACAACCCAGTGATTTGGCAATCTTCTCCTTTCACCTCCTGCCCTTCAGTTGGCAGTTTGAATTTGAGAACTGGCCTTCAGGATGGTGACAAGGTAACATCAGTCGCCTGACATCTGCATGTTAACTACGGTACTCTTCACTCAATGTGGGACCAGCAGATCATTTCTCCATACCTGGTAGCAATGCCCTAAATTTGCCCAGGCAAGGGGAGGCAAGAAAAGAGAAAATCCAAGCCAGTGTCCTGCTTTGGCCAAATCAGACTCAGCACTCGAGCAAATTATGGGGCAATCCAAAAGGCAAGGGAACAAAACTGGCAAACAGTCAAGCGCAAAGATTTCAGTTTAGTATGGGATCAGTCTAAGGCAGGAGTGGTCAAGATACAAGCAAAGGTCAAAGCACAGTTAAGCAGTCAGATACAGTACATAATCCTCAAGCAGGAGTCCAAGGGTCAATCACAAGGCAAAGTCCAGAAAATAAGGTACAAGGCACTAGAGCTGAAAGAATTGCATTGTCTACAGCACTGGCTAAGTTGAAACTGAAGACTTGTATTGCCAGAGCCTCCTGAGCCCCACGCAGGGCTCAGCTGTTGTTCATTATAGCCCTCTAGCAAGAGTCCTACTCATGAGGAGTTGTTTCCTCCTAGAGGAGTCCTCCTTTGTAAGAAAGTACTCCTTCTCAAAGGCCTGTCTCTTGAGGCACCAATGCTCCTGGAGGCCAGGGGGTTGTTCAGCCTCTACCTCAGAGGCAGAGTCCCCTGCCCCTTGCAGGGATGGACCTGTGGCTATCTCCCCCAAGGGCCCAGGTTCCTCCTGGTCTTCTGACATTGGCTGATCGGGGGTGCTCTTGATCTCTGAGAGCTCTAGCTCCGTCTCTGAGGAGGATTTCTCCAGTGGGGGCATGATAGCTGGGGAGGCAAGAAAAGAGAGAATCCAAGCAAAGGGGGGCCCCAGAAAAGAGAGAATCCAAGCAAAGAGGGGGCCAGAAAAGAGAGAATCCAAGCGAGTGTGGGCAAGAAAAGAGAGAATCCAAGCAAGGGGGGGGGGGGCAAGAAAAGGGAGAATGCAAGCAATGTGGCAAGAAAAGGGACTCCAAGTAGAGGGAGCAAGGAAAGAGAGAATCCAAGCAAGGGGGGCAAGAAAAGAGAGATTCCAACAAATGGACAGGGGCAAGAAAAGAGAGAATCCTGAAAATAGATGCCCGGGCCCCCAAAAGACCATGCGACAAATGCACCGTCAGGCCTGGGGGGGGGGATATGTGGCTGTAAGGCTGAAAAGGTTGCCTACTCTTGGGTTAGATGTTTTTCTTGAGTGGGCTGCAGGGTAGAGTCTGAGACCAGTGCTCTGCAGAGTGGGGTTTAAAAGAAAGCAGTTGGCAGTTTGAATTTGGACACAGGCACAGAAAGAGTCTGAGTGCTTTCAGATGAGGTTTTTGTTTTTGTTTATCATGGCCTTGCCTTGCCTCACTCACAAAGTATTACAAGGAGTCCAGATGTTGTTGTCTTCCTCTTGTAACCCTTCCGTGTTTTTCCACTGCCTCTTCCATCTTTTTCCTTACCACAGACAATTAATTAAGGAAGAAAAGATGGAATAGCAATAGTTGTACAATGCCTTCTGACTGTTAATGCTAGAAGCCTGCCATCTGGAAGAACCCTCGCAGAGAACTGTGTGTTTGAGCTGGAGTTCAAAGCTGGTGGGAGATTCAATCAACTGCTCTGGGGATCTGATGCTGGGTTAAAGGATTTGCTGCCCCTTGTAGGTGCACTGACTATTTGCCTCCACTGTACTCTGCTTGTATGTTTGTAATATACCGGTAATATTTGTTTCATTTACAAAGACAGCATCAGTTTCCATTGCTCTCTCTTCCAAGGGAAACAAAAGTCCTATAACACTACACCCTGGACTTCTCAGTGCTGAGGGAAACAGAAGTGCTTGAGGGCATTGTGTTTTTTTAGCAGTTTCTAAAAGGAGATACACTGACCAGCACTGAGATGTTGTTGTTTTTTAAGTTGGGCACAAATTGCACAATAGTTTGTGGACAGAAGCCCACAACAGTTCATTTGTTTGCTTTTTAAAATGTTAATTGATACAGTAAAAAACAACAACAAACATCTCCCCAAAGCATGAAAAGTCATTTGGTTGTATTATTTTAATTTTTATTGTGAAGAAAAGCAGACAGAGTCTGGGTCTGGGTATCCTTCACCACCACACACAGGTAAACAAGTGTAATCCCAGCTGGAGGCTGAGAACCTCATGCAAATGTACATAGTTCCTCTGATGGCTCTGGGCCACCTCAGAATCTCCTGCAAATGTACATAGCTTTCTTTGATGGCTCTGTGCCCACTCAGAGTCTCCCATGTATTCACATGCAAATATTCCCCAAGCACTCTAGCCATCAGGAGTTCACCCCTCTGACACCTAGGAGCCACCCCTCCCCTGCCTAGCCCAGATGAAATTCATCCTGATTGGTCAAGGACAGCCGGGCTACTGAAAGGAATATACCTGGGATTGGGAAGCTCTGGCCCATGAACGATCTAATGGAGGTTGGCCTTTCACAAACGTTCTATGGACTTTGAAGAAGCCCGAGTGCAAGGTGAAAGGGAGAAACGTCAAATGAATCCTTTACAGGACCATCTTCCATCTGGTCAGGGATGGGGACTCGGACTCGACTTGTGAGTCGGACTGAGTCCCCCCTCTGACTCGACTCGGACTCGAGTCCCAATATTTTTAATGGGACTGGAGACTCGACTCGGGACTGGAGACTCGACTCGGGACTCGAGACCAAGGACTCTTCAACATCCCTGGGCTGTGCCAGAAGGAGTAGAGAGGAGCGTAATTGCCGGCGAAGAGCGCATGGAAGCGAGGTGTGCCGCTGCTCGGCCACTATGGACTGCTACCAGGAGTGCAGCCCCAACAGTGTGTCAAGATTTATTTTGATTGATGTGTTGCGTACTTGGGAGAGGCAGAAGAAGGACCTGAGATTACTCTGTGTGGCTGCTCTGAGTGTGTTTCTGGTTCCAGCAAGTTCATCACCAGTGGAGCGGGTGTTTAGTGAGGGTGGAATTGTGATGAGATCTCACCGTTCCAGAATGGGGGCCAAACATTTAGAAAAAATCATGTTCCTCAAATGCAACATGGATAAGTTTTAGGAAGTACAGCAAGTTTATTTTTCAAAATCATTTTTCTAAAATGCAACCTTTCAGACATTTTGGGTTTGGCTGCCTCTGCCTGCCTGTCTGGGGTTCCCAGCCTCCTCTGCCTGCCTGGGCTCTTGTTGACCAGTTCAACAGTTGAATTGTCCAAGACAGAGGCCTCTGCCTGCCTGCTTTGGGGTTCCCTGCCTCCTCTGCCTGCCTGGTTATTTTGGGTTTGTCTGCCTGGTCAGTGGCAGAGTTTTGAAATAAAAAGGCACACTTGTGCCTAGAATTTATTTAAACCACACATCTGAAGTAGCCTTATTTTGTTGGGAAACCCCCCCATTGATTTTAATAGGGACTCGTGGAATCAGCTTTGAGAGTGACTCGTGACTCGTGAGTCACCATTTTGGACCAAGGACTCGGACTCGATACTCAGGTCCAAAGACTCGTGACTCGACTCGTGACTCGAGACCAAGGACTCTTCAACATCCCTGCATCTGGTAACCCGTGTCCTCACTGTGGGAGCTGTGTGGATCTAGAATTGGCCTCCACAGTCACAGACCCATCGCTAGAGTCTACACAATTTTATACAATTTCCTCTTTATATAATTCTATTTTGGTCATTTTATCCTGGAAGACAATCTTGCTCGGTCATGAGTGATTGCCTACTACTACTGAAAGGAGGGGCGGGAATCGAGACTGCCAGCCTGGCTTCTGGGTTTGGCAGGCCCTAAGAAGACCAACCCCCCCAACCCCCCCCCCCCCCCGGCAAAGAGTAAGTGCCTGGGTGTTTATATAGTAAAGGAACTAGTTTTGTTGTTTTGTAGTTCTACTTGTGTATACCAAAGTATCTCCCCACCTTTTCCCCCTTCCCTCATTTCCCACCTTTTATTGTAATCAGTTTACCTTAAAAAAACTTTTCTGGTTCTACCCCACATGATGTGTGTGCGTGCGTGTAGTTCCTTTGTGGTTCAGTGCTCAAATCCATTGTATATAGACCAAGGGCAAAGCCCTGAGAGAATCATTGTCAAGAAGACAGCAGAGCCAAGGCTGTTTTGCACCTTTGATCTCATCTTGAGATAAAGGACCAGTTGCAGTCCTTCACATTTATCATATTCTTTTTTGCTTGCAGTGAATTCAGTGATTCAATCACACCTGATAGAGAGATGCAATGGAATTGCCCAACTTCCAACAGAGGCTGATTGGAAGGCATCAAGACCAGAGCAGTAATTCACAGTGCAATTCTATGCATGTTTACACAGAAGTAAGTCCCACTGTATCCAATGGAGCTTATTCCCTAGTAAGTGTGTTTAGGATTGTAGGCTCAATTACTCAGTATTTAAATTAATTTATTCCTTGCAGATTGATGTCAAGGGGGTGGGCTCCACCCTGAAACCATCCCGTGGCATCATCCAGCCTCTCCCAGCCCACTCTTTCTCCCCACTCTGTGCAGGGTGAGGCATGGAGCTCTTGTGCCTCTCTGTGCACTGGGCAAGGCTGGGGCTGCAAGCGCTGGGCAAATTAAGCACCACCTTCTCATGCTGTTCACATCCCAATTGGGGCACAAGTAGCATGGGAAGGGGACTTGGACAGGGCTTGCAAGAGCCGGGCCAAGTCCCTTTGGTCAAGTCCACAAAATCCCCATGTTATCTCCAATCTCTGATAACATGGCACTGCTTGCCCTCCCAATGCAAGGGCGAGTGGCACGAAGGGGTCTCCCTTTGTTATTTCTGATTAGAGAAATGGGGATAACATGGGGATTCCACTCCTCTGCCTCTTCCCCAAGCTTCAGTGCCAGGGCCTGTGGAAGGTGCCCAATTCTCCCGCCAACCAGATTGGGCACCCCTGGAGCTAGAGGTTTCCTTCCCCTGACATAGTCATAAATCTTTGACCTTGTTCACATGCAACGGTGGCGAATTGGGAGTTAATTAATCCACAAATTGCAAGGATGTGTGCTGTGCAAGAGCTGTTTCCAGTGACAACCTATGAATGCTACATTTGTAGGTTGTTACCGTGACATCTAAGCCTGGGCACTTTGGGTTCTTCATGGGTTAAACAACCCCAAGTTAACCCAAGAACAAACCATGGGTTAACTTCAGGTTGTTTAACCCATGAACAACCCAAAGCGCCCGGGTTCAGATGTCATGGCAACAGCCTACGAATGCGACATTCATAGGTTGTTGCTGGAAATGGGAAGCGGCACATGCACAGTGCACATCCCCACAATTCATGGGTTAATTAACCCATGATTTGCCGCCAAGTGCCACCATTATGTGTGAACCGCTACAACTTTAAATCTTTTCCCCTTACCTGTGTCTCTTCATGCTCCAAATATTCTCCTTAAATAAGGTTTGATTATTTTGTGGTGTTTCAAACCCGACCCACTTCAGTGTAGGTTTGTTTTTCTTTTTAGCTGCAGCGCTTCACTAAAAAAGCAGTTTTAACTGACCCCAATTAAATTGAATAGGGAGAAATTGAAACACAGAATACCCAAGTGTGGAGAAAGCCCAAAACTCAGTACACACACGCACACACATCTTTCCCCAAAGGAGGGGGCACGGGGAGGAGGGATGAGGTCACCAGGGAGTAGCCAGACAAGCCATCAGCCCCAACAAAGGAAGACCTTGGCAGAGATCCACAAACGTCCAGGAAGGGCCATCAAGGACCATCAGCAAACAGGGCAGCCTCGAAGAGCTGCAAAGGTTTCCCTACGTCATCTTCTTCCCGGGCAGGAATAAGCCCACCTAAACGAAGGGGCAGGCATAAGCCCCCACCTGACCTAGGGGGCGGGGGGAGAGCGGGGAATCCGGGGTAGAAAACCCCTCTCCCGTTCCGGTTTGGGTTGTTGGGAACCACGGGGCCAGATCCTCCTAAGCAACAGCCGCCCAGGCATACCGTTCCCCGCTAGGAAGCGCCGATCGGGAGCTGGGCTGAAACTGACTAGACGTGTTGTCTCTGATGCAAGGAGAGTGACCTGAATGTAACCCGCTAGCCACGGAGCCCGCTCATTGGGTAAGACGCGAGTCAGCTAAGGTTATGTTGACTGTAAACGTGTTCTTAGAAGACTGCTAGTTCCGATTTGATTGCTGTATAAACAAATAAAAGCCTTATTTGGGCATACAAAGACTGGTGGCTTTTCCTCTTGTACTCGAGAGCCGATACGAGCCTTAGCGCTGTGCCGGTTAACCCTAAAGTTGCCGAACTCACGCAAAGGATCCGGTTGCTGATCCTTCACATGGTGGCAGGCGACGGGACAATTGGAAACCACATTTGACGGTCGGAACTAACAGGACTTCGGGCAGGCTAGTAGGTTGCTGGGGAGCGCTCAGAGCAAGGAAAAATGAATAGTCTGAGCCAAGAGCAGGTGGAGCTAGCGAGCAGCCCAGAAACCCCAACCCAGACCTCCACAATGGAGTGGGTGGTGCGGCCAAAGACGGCAAGGCAGGAAGGGGGGGAAGCCCCCTCACCGTTGTTAGGAGGGCAGGGACCCAAGCAGTGGGGTAGCCCCAGCCTTACCAGTAGCGGCCGGAGAAGCGAGATAAGGGACCCAGAGGCGGAAGGAGACCTCGGCAGAAGGGTTACTGGCGGAGCCATGGGGGGAGGAGGGTTGGATGCCCTCCTTCCCCAACTCAATTGGCAACAAGCCAAGGAGTTGATGCAGCATCAACAAGAGATGCTACAGATGCAGCTGGAGTTGGCCAGGCTGACCAGGGGCACCGGACAAGGGGGAACCCCTGCACCCCAGGGTGGGGGCACCACAACCCCCAAATGGGACAGGAAGCAATTCCCCACCTACCAGTCGGGACAGGATGTACTGATCTTTTTCACCCTGTTCGAGGCTGCCTGCTTAGAGCAGAAGGTGCCGGACAACTTAAGGATGTCTGCCCTGAGGACTCAAGTCAGCGGTGAACTGGCTGATCTCCTGGGTATCCACACCCAAACCGCTCCCTTGGACTATGGAGCGTTCAAAGAAGCGGTGAGAGAGAGGTTTGCCCTCACCGCTGAGCATTGTCGCCGTAAATTTCGTTACGGGCGGCCTACCCCAGGGGACACGTATGCCTCCTGGATGGCGCACCTGGGGCAGGTGTGGGACGCATGGATCGGGGCCACCGGGAAGACCACTTTGGCGGAGGTGCGGGAGCTCCTGATCCAGGAGCAATTTTGTGCCACTATCCCTGAGGACCTAGCTACGGCGGTGAGGGATCGGGACCCCCCAAACTGTAGGGAAATGGGCAAGTTGGCCGACCAAATGGGACTGTATCGGCAGCCCAAAGGACCCAAGGGGGGTAACCTCAGTCATGGCGGGGCCAAGGGAAGTGTGGAGAAGGGCAACCCCAAACCTCGGGAGGGAGCCCTAGGCAAGCCCAAAGAAAACCCCGGCACCAGTGGATGTTTCTATTGTAAAGAACCGGGGCACCTCAAGAGGAGCTGCCCCAAACTGATCGCAAAGAACCGCCATGCCAAGACATCGCCGGGCAAGGTGGGGAGGATGCTTGCGCCGGAGTTCCGCGAACCGGAGGAGCACGAGGAGGATCAGCAGTCCAGCTCGTCCCTCGAGGGAGACGGTGAAGATGCGGCGCGGTCCCTGAGGAGCGGAGGACAGCATTCGCTGGGGGCCATCTCGCAGGCATCATTGATGCGCATTGCCTCACCGGAGCAGCTGCGGTGGAGCCAAGACAAATTCTGTGAGTCCATCTCTGTAAACAATGTTTCCCAGGTGGGGTATAGGGACACTGGGGCGGACATCACTGCTTTACCTCGAAGTAAGGTAAAGAAGAGACAGTTGCTAAAGGGGCGCACCTGTGCCATAAAGCCCTATAACTCTCCCAACATAGCCGTTCCCCTCGCCCGGGTCTGGGTCAAGTACAGGGGGTGGGAAGGGGAGATGGACGTTATAGTGCATGGCCAGCAAGAATGGGGAATCATCATTGGGAACGACGTTGCGTTCCGGGCTGCCCAGGTCAAGGTGGGGGTGGTGACCCGACGTCGGGCCAAACAAGCCCCTGACCCGCAGCCGCCCAGGCCCCCGGGCCCGCCTCCCGGTCGCGGTAAAGCGACCCCGGCAGCGGCAGCCAGCCGTCCCCCGCCACTCCCCCCAGTTATGGGGAGGGACGAAGACCCCGGGGGGTTCGCTCCAATGGCCCGGGATTTTGGGACTCAGAAGGCGTTTCAAGAGGAGCAGCAGAGCGACCCATCCCTCCAGGGATGTCGGGATCGGGCCAGTCAAGGGCCCGGGGTAGGGGACCAGTCAGAACGCTTCTTGTGGGAGGCAGGAGCCCTCTACAGAGAATTCTGCCCAAGGACGGGACCGGGTCCCCAACCAAAGAAAAGACAATTAGTTGTGCCTGCGAGGTACCGCCAGGCTGTACTACAGCTGGCCCACGATGTGGCGTGGGGAGGGCACTTGGGACAGAAACGGACCCTGGTTAGGGTGACAGAGGGGTTTTACTGGCCCATGGTGGCAAATGAGGTGCAAGAATATTGCCGGTCCTGCGATGTCTGCCAGCGGGTGGGGCATAACCGGGACCATCCTAAAGCCCCCCTGCAACCCCTACCCATTGTGGGCATCCCCTTTGAAAGAATAGGGATGGATATCGTGGGACCCTTGAATCCCCCCACCAAGACGGGGAAGAAGTTTATATTGACTGTGGTTGACTTTGCCACCCGTTATGCAGAGGCTTTTGCTTTAGCCTCCATTTCCGCCACCAGCCTGGCTAAGACTCTCCTCTCTCTTTTCGCCCGCCTAGGAATGCCCCACACAGTGGTTTCGGACTGCGGCACGGGCTTCGTGTCCAAACTGTTTAAAAAAATGTGGGAACTGGGGGGGGTGGAGCACCTGACTTCGGTGCCATACCACCACGAGACCAATGGGTTGGTGGAGCGTTTCAACCAGACTCTTGAAAAGATGATCAGGGCATACGCGGCGAAGCACCCTGGGACTTGGGATCAAGCCCTCCCCTACTTGTTGTTTGCCTACCGGGACTCCCCCCAAGAAAGCCTGGGATTCTCCCCCAACGAACTGATGTTTGGGAGGGAGCTCCGGGGACCTTTGGCTCTGTTGCGGGCGGAATGGGAGGGGGTTGCCGCAAAAGCCTCCGTGCCTGTGCATACGTTCATGCAACACCTCCAGACTGTCCTTCGAGAGGTGAGGGAGACGGCGCAGCAGCATCTCGAAACAGCACAGCAGCGGCAGAGCGCGTGGTACAACCGGACGGCTGTGCCACGGACTTTTGAAGTGGGGGACCAGGTGTTGGTACTGCGCCCCCAAAAGACGGACAAATTGTGCTTGAAGTGGGAGGGCCCAGGGACCGTCATTGGAAGGTCGGGGGAGGTGAATTACCAAGTGGCTTTTCCGGGGCAGCCGGGGAGGCAGAAGGTTTTCCATGTAAATATGCTGAAACTGTATGTAGAACGCGTAACGAAGGTGGGGGGAGTACAAGAGTGTGTGGAACCGGGAGACCCTGATGGGGGGTTGTTGGCCGAGTGGGGGGAAGGGGGAGGAATGGAGGAGATCAAACTGTCCCCCTCCCTGTCCGAACAGCAGCGGCAGCAGATCACCCAGGTCTTGGAAGAATTTCAGCCCATGTTCTCAGACCGACCGGGATGCACCACACTCACACAACACACCATTGACACAGGGGATAGCCCCCCGATACAATCCCTACCCTACCGGGCGGTGGGGCCCCATACCCAAGTCGTGGCCGTGGAGGTCCAAGCCATGCTGGACTTGGGAGTCATTGTGCCCAGCTCGAGCCCCTGGTCCTCCCCGATCGTGTTAGTGGCCAAAAAGGATGGGGGTGTCCGGTTCTGCGTGGACTACCGGAAAATAAACAAGGTGACCGTCCCGGACCCCTACCCCATTCCCAACATGGATGTGCTGCTGGAGAGGCTTGGGAGGGCCAAGTACATCACCACCCTGGATCTGACAAAGGGGTATTGGCAGGTTCCGCTCGATTCGGATGCTGCCTTGAAGTCTGCTTTTGTGACCCACCTGGGGTTGTTCCAATTCACCACCCGTTTGGGGTCCGCAATGGTCCGGCTACCTTCCAGAGGTTGGTAAACGGAATGCTAAATGGGCTGGGGGAGTTCGCCTGCGCATATCTGGACGACATCGCCATTTTTAGTTCCACCTGGGAGCAGCATTTGCAACATGTCCGCCAGGTGTTTCAAAGGATTCAGGGTGCTGGGTTGACGGTAAAGGCAAAGAAATGCCAGGTTGGGAGAGGGGAGGTGGAGTATCTGGGACACAAGGTAGGGGGAGGTAGTGTCAAACCCCTAGAAGCCAAAATCGAATCAGTGCGCACCTGGCCCCAACCCCAGACGAAAAAGCAGGTCCAAGCTTTTTTAGGGCTGGCTGGCTATTATCGTAAGTTCGTGCCCCATTTTAGCCAGCTAGCCGCCCCCCTGACTGACTTGTGCAAGAAGCGGCAACCCGTTAAGGTCCAATGGTCAGCCGCTTGCCAGGCAGCGTTTGAGGGACTGAAAGCCTGCCTGATGGCAGCCCCTGTGCTGCAAGCCCCAGACTTTGAAGCCCCTTTTGTTCTGCAGACGGATGCCTCGGAAGCGGGGATGGGAGCCGTCTTGCTGCAGGAACGGCCAGAGCAGGGGCTATGCCCGGTCGCCTTTTTAAGTAAAAAACTTTTGCCTCGGGAGTGGAACTTGGCCACGGTCGAGAAAGAGTGCCTAGCAATAGTGTGGGCAGTGACCAAGCTTCGCCCCTATCTGTGGGGCTGCCGGTTCCGACTGCAGACCGACCATTCCCCCTTGTGCTGGCTGGATAGGGTGAAGGGGTCCAACCAGAAGCTATTGCGGTGGAGTTTAGCCCTGCAGGACTTTGATTTTTCAGTAGAACACATCAAGGGTAAGGACAACATCGTGGCAGATGGGTTGTCCCGGGCTTTCTCAGTAGGAGACAGTTAGATAGGGATTGGGGTGGTGGACCCCAATGCCATCTTTCCCCAAATGGGAGGGTGTGGAGAAAGCCCAAAACTCAGTACACACACGCACACACATCTTTCCCCAAAGGAGGGGGCACGGGGAGGAGGGATGAGGTCACCAGGGAGTAGCCAGACAAGCCATCAGCCCCAACAAAGGAAGACCTCGGCAGAGATCCACAAACGTCCAGGAAGGGCCATCAAGGACCATCAGCAAACAGGGCAGCCTCGAAGAGCTGCAAAGGTTTCCCTACGTCATCTTCTTCCCGGGCAGGAATAAGCCCACCTAAACGAAGGGGCAGGCATAAGCCCCCACCTGACCTAGGGGGCGGGGGGAGAGCGGGGAATCCGGGGTAGAAAACCCCTCTCCCGTTCCGGTTTGGGTTGTTGGGAACCACGGGGCCAGATCCTCCTAAGCAACAGCCGCCCAGGCATACCGTTCCCCGCTAGGAAGCGCCGATCGGGAGCTGGGCTGAAACTGACTAGACGTGTTGTCTCTGATGCAAGGAGAGTGACCTGAATGTAACCCGCTAGCCACGGAGCCCGCTCATTGGGTAAGACGCGAGTCAGCTAAGGTTATGTTGACTGTAAACGTGTTCTTAGAAGACTGCTAGTTCCGATTTGATTGCTGTATAAACAAATAAAAGCCTTATTTGGGCATACAAAGACTGGTGGCTTTTCCTCTTGTACTCGAGAGCCGATACGAGCCTTAGCGCTGTGCCGGTTAACCCTAAAGTTGCCGAACTCATGCAAAGGATCCGGTTGCTGATCCTTCACACCAAGGTACTGGGGTCTCTAAACGTGGGGTGGGCCCCCCTCTCATCTAACAACATAATAGCCACTTTGTTAATAAAGGCCTTCAGATTAGGAGAGTTAACTATTCAGTATTTGTATTTTTATTCCTACCTTCAGGTTTTGAGTTGAAGCTATCAGGAGCTTAACAAACTCCACAGGAATTGAAATGGGGGTCACCACTGCCTCAGGTATCACCCCTCTGTTGTTGTACTATAAATAATACAATTTCATACTTTTAACATTAAATTGGAGTCATTGTCAAATTCAACTTAAAAAACAAGGAGACATATGACTTACTTGGGGTATGACCCCAGAGAGCCAGTGTGGCGTAGTGGTTAGAGTGTTGGACTGGGACTAGTCCCCACTCGGCCATGAAGCTCACTGGGTGACTTTGGGCCAGTCACGGACTTGGACTCTCAGCCTAACCTACCTCACAGGGTTGTTGTGAGGATAAAATGGAGAGGAGGAGGAGGGAGATTATGTAAGCCACCTTGGGTTCCTTGCAGGAAAAAAGGCAGGATATAGCATAGATTTCATAGATCTTAGCGTTGGAAGGAGCCTACAAGGCTATCGAGTACAACCGCCTGCTCAATGCAGGAAACTAGAGGAGGGCTCTCCTGTGGCTTATGTTGGTTCAGCTTGTCTGAGCGTGGAAAGCTAAGCAGGGTCAGGCCTGGTTATTACTTGGATGGGAGACCCCTCCTCTAGTTTCCTGCATTGAGCAGGGGGTTGGACTTGATAGCCTTGTAGGCTCCTTCCAACTCTATGATCTATGAAATCTATGAAATCCAAGTAATAACCAGGCCTGACCCTGCTTAGCTTTCCACACTCAGACAAGCTGAGCCAGCGTAAGCCACAGTGCTTCTTACAAAAGTACTTCTTACAAAGTGCTTCTTACAAAAGTAGAAAGATTAAGCGGCTACTGCCGCATGACTTCTAGTCAGCTGGGTCATATCCTGAACTACACGCATGCGTGCAGCAGAATGATGTGGTAGAATCCTTCGCCCTTTAGTTTCCCAAAGGTCAGAAATGGGGGTGGTGGGAGTGCGAAAACTGGACACACACACAGTCCCTTGTAGAGGAAAGAGACCCATCATCAGCCACAAGAGGGCCTGCTTTGTTGCTGGAGGACAGAAAGAGAGGTCTTTCCCTCTTTCATTCTTTTCTCTAGCCAGGATGTGGAATTGAGCTTCCTGGATTTTGCAGCTTGCAGCTGCTTCCCCTAAATCCCCCCCCTCTTTCATCCCAGCTCCCTGCAGGGGGGCGAGGATTTCTCTCTAATCGGCCATCACCATTCCTGGGCAGGCCTCCTCACACTGCCGTCCCCGGCTAGCTGCAGGTAAATGATCTGGAATTAAGGCGGTGGGGAGGCATGTACAAAGAGCGACCCGGCCTCTTCAATTCCCCCCCCCCGCCTTCCTCCCCCCCCCCCGCCTTTACGAGGTCCGATGCACAAGGAGGAAACAATGGAGGCTGTGCAGGACATAAGCGGACCTCGGGTTGGGGGCGGGCGGGTGAGATGATTGCAATCCAGTCACTTCCCCATTTCTTGCCTGGACCTTAAGCACTGGGTCCTCAGAACGGCCGGGGTGGGGGTGGGAGTGCTGCAGTATAGTAATGGAGGAAGGTCCGATTGATAGGGAGAAGGAGGAGGCTCCAGTGCCTTTGCGATTGCCTTTTGTAACCATTCCACTCATTTGTCTGTTGCCCCCCCTTCCTCAGCTTAGAACAAATATGTATCCCCTCCAATAAAGTGCCCTTTCCCCTAATTTTTTTGCTCCCCCCACCCCAGCATTTTTTCGTGTGCAAATCTGCACAGCTCACACCTTTTTTCTTTTTTTGCATGGGCTTGTTCACTTAGTGGGGCAGTTTGTTTCCACACTGCATGATGTTTATTCAGTAGCCACACATGTGGTTGGAAGACCAAGCATGGGTCCTTGAGGATAACGCTTTTTGTGCCTTTAAGGAAGTGGGTTCTAATCTGTGAAAGCTTTATGCGGTACTATGACTGACTTAGTTTTAGGGAAATTGTTGTTTTGGCTGCAATAGAGTAACTCTGCTGCCCCTTTGGAATTTGTTCATAGCTTGTGCTACTTCTTCACTGTTTGTATATTATGCCTGTGGTTTTTCTACACCAGACAATTGTACTGGACTGTGAGGAGTTTGAACCTTGAACTAAAGTATAACTAACAAAACAAACACTATCAGGAACATAAAAGTATGTACAGTACAATTACAGAGAAAGCAAGGGCTGTTTCTGTAACACAGAAACAAACTCAGATTTGCCAGTGCATGTACACGCAAGATAGGGACCTGCAGCCAGTTCCAACTGTTTTGACAAGCGTACCTGTCCGATGACACATCGTGTTTTTAAACCAAAGGCCAAAGCAGGACACTGGCTTGGATTTTCTCTTTTCTTGCCTCCCCTTGCCTGGGCAAATTTAGGGCATTGCTACCAGGTATGGAGAAATGATCTGTTGGTCCCACATTGAGTGAAGAGTAGTTAACATGCAGATGTCAGGCGACTGATGTTATCGTGTTTTTAAATGCTTGTTCATCACATTCACAGTTTACATGTTTAGAAGAATACTTAAGACTGGGGTTTTTGGGTGTACAGTCATGCCTTGGATTGAGAGCATAATTCGTTCTGGAAATGTGCTTGTAATCCAAAACACTCTTATATCAAAACGAAATCCCCCCCCAAAAAAAATTTGTACAGAGATTTTTAATTTAAGCTGTACTTCAGTACTTGTATTGCAAGACGTCGCTTGTATATCAAGTAAAAAATATATTAAATAAACATTTAAAAAGTTGCTTGTCTTGCAAAACGCTCTCAAACCAAGTTACTTGCAATCCAAGGTATTACTGTACACCTAAAAAGCATAATGTTCAAAGTGGCCGAGGTTTCTTTGTAGATATTCATGATCTCTACTACAAATGTAAAGAACTGTGAACAAGTGTTGGGTAACCACCTTACTCCCTACAGTTACTTGTGTTTTATTGTAATATTCCCTTGTTGGTCTCCCCCCCCCCCAAGAATTAATATCTGAAGCAATTTATGGAAATGTTCACAGTTCAAATGCTTTTACAGTCTAGTATGGTTGGGAAGAAACACTGACTTTTGTAGCATATAGCTGGATAATGCACTGCATATAAAACAAAAAGTTATGCCAGAATAAATTTGTTAGGGCACAATCCTATGCATGTTTAGATGGGGCGGGGGGAAGCCCTACATGGCTGGCTAGGGAATGCTGGTTGTTGTATGAGTTTTTTCTATAGGATTGTGCTTAGTCTTCAAAGTACTACAATACCCTTCGTTGTTTTTGCTGCAGCAGACTAACATGGCTATACCCCCCTGCTACTGTATCAAACAAGTGTGCATAACTACAAGTTGTGTAGGTTATGTGTAATCATATCATTCAGTGCTGCATGTTCCTTTCCAATCCTTCCTGAAGGATGTCACAGTACATCATAGATTTCATAGATCTTTATAGAGTTGGAAGGAGCCTACAAGGCTATCGAGTCCAACCCCCTGCTCAATGCAGGAAATTAGAGGAGGGGTCTCCCATCCAAGTAATAACCAGGCTTGACCCTGCTTAGCTTTCCACGCTCAGACAAGCTGAGCCAGCGTAACATGTGAACTATATTGGCACAGCTTGCAGGCTTGTTGACTGGTTGTTTCGGTTCAATTCATGTTTAAAAATATACGGCAATGTTCACGCACCTCAGAAAAAGTCAGTGGCTTCTCCCACTGAATGGTTACTAATTTGAATTTGTATGCTATCCTTAGCCACAAGCTCAGTGGATTCCTCTTAAGTAAGCCACTACCTCTCAGCTCCAGTACCCAGCCCCTCAACGTACAGTATGGGGATGATAAAACTGAGCAATGTTACAGGATTTCGGTATGGTTATAATAAAAAAAAAAAATTACACCATAAAACAGCTTAAAAACACAGCATAAAATCAATATATTCTGCCAGTCCCCAGAGTTACAAATTTAACCGTTAACGATCAAAAGCCTGAGAGAATAAGAACACCTTAACCTGGCAAAAGAAACAGAATAATGTCATTGCTTAGCAGGCATCCCCAGGAATCCTGTTCCGTAGTTGTGGTCCCTCTCTTGTGAAGGCTCTACTACAGTGTTCTCCAACCTTGGGTCCCCAGCTGTTTTTGGCCTACAACTCCCAGCATGCCCCAGCCAGCTGGCTGGGGCATGCTGGGAGTTATAGGCCAAAAACAGCTGGGGACCCAAGGTTGGAGAATACTACTACAACAAGGAGCCATAGTTCTTGCCTCCCTAAAGGAAATCACTGAGTAGGGCTTCCCTGCGAATCTCGGGGAATGGGGAGGCGCATACCAGTGGATACAACCCCAAAGTTATGCAAAGCTCAAACTAGCACCGCACCCCCCCCCTTAAAACCTCACAATGTGGTAGAGTTTACCCCCTCGGGACATTTTTCTCTTCATTTCCCCCCTCCTTCCCTCCCCACCCCATTGCTGCCTACCTGGTTGCCAATACCGCTGCGTTGACACAGAATTGTTTCCTGCGGCCATCCCATGGCACAAATTCTTCCATTCTTTTTGATTTAGGTGCCGTCAGGAGCCTCTCTTGACGAGAGGGAGAAGAAGACTTCAGGAACTTGCTGCAAGCGAGTACCTCTGTGGGCCAACATGCAGGAGAGCTACGAAACTGTGATCTCATTGGGTAAGGGATCCCACTGCTTGGGCCGGCACAAGCTCTCCCACTGCCGGAGGCAGGAGAGCACATGCGTGCCTCCACCCACACCCATTGCCCCCTGCTGCATCTCCTGCCCTCACCGCCCACCCTCCTGCCACGTCTCCCACTCCCCCGACGCCCATCCTTCCACTGTGACACCACCACCCCACTGCCACGTCTCCCCACACGCACACACCATGTCTCCAACTTAACCTTCCTGTTGCCGCTGCTCTCTGAAGTTGGCTGTAAAAAGCGGCCGGTGTGGCTTCTCCAGAGAGCAGGCCATGCCCAAATGCCTGGCTCTGAGGGGATCCTCCCTCAGGGCCAGGCTTTGTGGGAGGAGTGTCCCTGGAGGTTGCCACAGAGTGAACTAAAGAGTGGTTGGCTGAATCATAGAATCATAGAAAAGTAGAGTTGGAAGGGGCCTACAAGGCCATCGAGTCCAACCCCCTGCTCAATGCAGGAATCCAGGTCAAAGCATCCCTGACAGATGGCCGTCCAGCTGCACCTTGAATGCCTCCAGATTGGGAGAGCCCACCACCTCCATAGGTAGTTGATTCCATTGTCTTATTGCTCTGACAGTCAGGAATTTTTTCCTGATGTTCAGGTGGAATCTGGGTTCCTGTCACTTGAGCCCATCATTCCGTGTCCTGCAAACTGGGATGATCGAGAAGAGATCCTGGCCCTCCTCTGTGTGACAACCCTTCAAGTACTGGAAGAGTGCGATCATATCTCCCCTCATTCTCCTCTTCTGAAGGCTAAACGTGCCCAGTTCTTTCAGTCTCTCCTCATAGGGCCTTGTTTCCAGTCCCTTTATCATCCTTGTTGCCCTCCTCTGAACCCTCTCCAGTCTGTCTACAGCCTTCTTAAAGTGTGGTGCCCAGAACTGGACGCAGTACTCAAGATGAAGCCTAACCAGTGCCGAGTAAAGGGGAATTATCACTTCCTGCGATTTGGAAGCTATACTTCTATTAATGCAGCCCAAAATAGCATTTGCCTTCTTTGCAGCCACATCGCATTGCTGGCTCATATTCAGTTTGTGATCTACCACAATTCCAAGATCCTTCTCAATTGTAGTATTGCTGAGCCAAGTGTCCCCCATTCTGTAACTGCATTTGGTTTCCTCTCTCTCCCTAGATGCAGCACTTGGCATTTATCCCTACTCAATTTCATTCTGCTGTTTTCGGCCCAGCGCTCCAGCCTATCAAGGTCGCTTTGAATTTTGTTTCTGTCTTCCAGAGTATTCCAGCTGTTCTGAAGAGCCCTGCTGTCCGCTTTCCAGCTGCGGCCAGCATTTGCTACAGTGGGAGATGGATTGGCAGCGGGGCTCTCCCGAGCGCCTGCCCACCCACCAGCGGTTTTAAGACACAGCTTAAAACAGCCTTCCCCAACCTGGTGCCCTCCAGATGTGTTGGACTACAACTCACATCATCTGCAACCAGCACAACAATTGCCATTACTTACCTTCTTACTGAGGAAACCCCGACTAAGCTTCCAGTGAATCCCTAGGTTTCCTGGAATGCAGTTTAAAAACCTCTAAAACATAACCCCCTCAAAAACATAAATACCATTAAAACATAAAACATTGTACCATTTTGAGTATCCCCCAAAAGAAATTGCATTGTGGTGCAAATTTGCCTCACCCACTATCCCATGCCTAGTTCTAGTACTGCAGAAGAGGGTGGGGACTCGATACTGGTTTCATTGATTTTTGAGGCCATTTAAAAGTAACTTCTCTGCCTACTCTCATATATAGCATCTAAAGGCCACTGCCTAATCAACCCTTTTCTCCTTGGGCAATATCTGGTTTGGCTTTATCAATGTGTTTTCTGTTCTCCTTCTCTTAGCGGAAGAAATTGCCATCAGCTGGCCCCGGATAACTGCCTTCACGGAGACCCGAGGACGCAGAGGCTTGGCTCCTGGTAAGTCCTTTGTGAGAAAGGATCCCCCCCCCCTCCTCGTGTGGAGACAGTGTAGGCTACAGATCCTTGTTCTCCCCCTATTTAACTACCAGAGGGATATTTCGGATTCTCGAGGCTGGAGACAGCGCTCCAAACTAGAGTTTGCTGTAATGTTCTACTATATGAGTTCATTCCAGTCACATTCCTAAAGGTTTGTATTCATTCGTGGTTGTAGAAAGTTCTAAATAGGTCGTCATTTCCAAACTGTCAGGTGCTCTGGTTCGAACACTGGCAAATGCCACCTTTCGGTTCACAGTAGAGACGGGCATCCCTTTCATTCTTCTTTTCTTTCTCCCCCCATCCCACCTAGAGTGACGAGAAAACATCCAGAGCAGGGCTGAAGAACTGAGGGCCAAATCCGGCCCTCCGGGGTTCCACAAAAGGCCATGCCCTCTTCCTCTGGCCCCACCCCTGTATTCAAGTCACCAATTGTTGGGTGGTTTACCTGCTTTTGTGAAGTTTTTTCCCCCCCATTCCCCCTGCCTCTGCTGTGGTTTAGTTACTGACAATAAGAGCTTTAAGCTAAAATATACTAGTACTAGCTGTTGCCCGCGGCTGCGCTCGCGTGGATTTTAGGATTTGGTACAATGGAAAAGATACAGTGTCTCTGACTGAAAGTGTAACGTTTAGGCTGGGTGCTGGCAGCAGAAAACTTTTCTGACAGAAATATCTGATCTTAAAGAAAAATCAGGTTAATCCTGATAGTCTACAGACGATGAAGAGTGACCGTGCCAAGTTTGGGGTAGATCTGTCTAAACCTGATGGAGCCTATGTGATGACGCCCCCCCACACAACAGTCATTCATTCATTCAGTCAGTCATTTTAAAAGTTTCCCTCCCTTTTCACCCCCTCAGAGAACATTCTAAATGGCCTAGGGGAGATTTGCATACCCACCCCTATTGGCCCCTGCAGGAATTCATACGAACATTCTAAGTGTCGTATGGGCTATTTGCATAACTGCTCCTATTGGCTCCTGCAGTAATTCTGAGGTGAGGCCGATTTGCATAACTGCTCCCCTGTTTTGCCCATAGGAGATATGAGAGTGGGCGATTTCCCCCAGTTTTTCACCCCCTTAGGGATGGAATTTCCAAAAATCCTTCCTTAGTGGGTGTCTACGTCATAAAAACTATGTTCCTTCAAAATTTCACGTTCCTAGATTAAACGGTTTGAGCTGGGCGTTGATGAGTCAGTCAGTCAGGACTTCTTTTATATATATAGATTTTAGGAGGGTTGCCCTGCCCCCTTTTGCCTTTGGCCCCACCCACCACTGGAATGTGGGCCCCAGGAGCTACTCTGAAATGGAATGCAGCCCTCAGGCTGAAAGAAGTTCTGTATACCCCAGACCTTCCTCAACAAGTTGCCCACACCGAAGGAATTCAGCATATCTTGGAGCTTTATAACAGGCAGTGGCACGGGATTGGCTATCTGGGACCACCTAATTCCCATGGCCTTGAGGATTCTGGTCTGCGATGCTCGAGTGTCCCAACAAATGGCCTGCGGTTCCCTTTTTGAACAGGTGTCCCTGGTGATGCCAGGAGTAGTAAATTGGTACCTGAATCACAGGACTCCTGGCTTGAGCTCTGCTGTGCCTGACACAAATATATTGAAACACCATCAAAAGCAATGCTAGATCAAACAAACCTAGCTATGTTTTCTTAATTTGCACAAAGTTTCTGACTACACAGTCTGGGAAGAATTTCAACCCCCAGCGCACTGTAAATTAGCTCGCGCTTTGGGCCAACGGGGCCTTTGGTTCACAGCAGGGTCTGGCATTCCTTTTCTTGTCCCTCTTTTCCTTTACAGGGCTAGAAATGGAACCTGAGCAAGGGCAGCTGGCACCTTTGCAGGGCCAAGCCGCAGCGGCGGCGGCAAGTCCAGCCGGCTCAAGTGAGGAAGGGATCCTGCCCAACTTCCGGAGGCAGCTCGGGGTGATCCTGCAGACCGTGGGCAAGGCTCAAGTGGAGAAGATGCTGCGGGAGCTGGTGAAGGAGCAGGAGCAGCAGGGCAGAGTCCGGCAGCGCAAAAGAGTGACCAGGAGCCCCCGGCACAGAGGTAAAGGCCTTGCTGTAGTGAAGGAGGCCCGGAGGCCTGTGCGCCTCCACTCTGGGCAGCCGAAAAGGCACAGCAGGGAGAGTCTGGCTTTGCACCACTCAAATGCTATTTTTTAAAAAAATGTTTTAAGTCTTGACCTGCAGCCAAAGATCTGGCTGGTTATTTCAAATAATGGTGTGTCATTCAGAGCCACCCTCCTCACCCTACAAAGCTTCTCAGCCTCCCTGGCCTGCAGTGCCGACATCTCCCTTTTTTCTCTCCGCCTTCCCATTAACAGCTCACAGTCCTCCGTCCCTATAGTGCAGTGTGAACTTTTCCCTCCCTCTCCGCTCTGCTCCGTGCCTCCACAATCCTCCTTTCCTGCACAGCACCTAGTAAATAGTGCAAAAATAATGAGATGTATTCCCATTTACTGGATTTGCGCAGTCAACTCAAGTTGCAGAATTTGGCTTGCCTTGGAGCAGAATTTGGATTTTCTTTTCTGAGCACAGGACAAACATTGCCCCAATACTAATCCATAATCCCAAATTTTCTGCTGCTCTTATGATGTGGGGAGGGGCAGGAGAAATACTTTTCTTGATGAGGTTTGGGGCACTGAGGAGTTTCAACTACCGTAGAGAAGCTGCAGTGAATGTCAAGTACAGTTCCAAGTGCTGGGTTGAACCTACAAAAACCTAAATGACTTTGGCCCAGCATACCAAGAACCCGCCTCTTTCCTAAAGGAGTTCTCTTATACCAAGTCAGACCATTGGTAGATTGATGGATGATGGGCGGTCGATTTCCCAGCGCTCAGCCAGAAGTCTACCATCTGAGATACTTTTATGGAGATCCCAGGGATTGAATCTAGGCCCTTTTACATACAAAGCCTGTCCTCCACCACCAAGCCCCTCTGTGATCTGACCCACCACATTCTGTAGCATTGAGCAGTTGTAGCACCTTCACAATATGGAAGAGGAGGTTGCACCGCATCCTGTAGACCGGTGGTGGTGTGGAATCTGTGGCCCTCCAGATGTTGCTAGGCTCCAACTCCTCTATCAACCCCAGTCAGCACGGTCACAATCAGGGACAATAGCCCCACCCCCCTCTGCTGTAGACATTCCTATGCTTCATTCCCAAGGTGCAAAGATTCATCTGCCTTTTTTGTTTCAGCAGGTGATGGAATGGGTGGGCAGAACCACCTGGAGACCCCACAGGAACTTGACGCTGGGACAGTGGAAGGACCTGCCATCTCATCCAGGAAGCCAGCCGAGAATGAGCTGCAAGTGCCCCTCGTGTGCCCAGGGTTGGTGGCCGGGCAAAAGCAAACCATTTCAGGGAAAATTGTCCATGGGGATACCAGAGTGTGTAAGAACAGCCTGGCCCACCAGCAGAGTCCTCTGGGAGCCAGATGGGGGGCAGGCCTTGAGCCCAGGGAGAGCATTGGCTGCAGTCCCCTCCACAACATGAGCCGAGACTCCCAGGATGGTGGGAGAGTCTGGCCACCTTTTGGCGAAAGAGCCCAGTTCTTCTCAGGGTGGCAGAAACCACGCTGTACCCAGAGACGCCGGCGTCCACCTGCAGGAGAGAAACCCCACCGCTGTGGGCCGTGCAGGAGAGCCATTGTGGCACCATCGCCGAGATCTAACTCACCTTCAAACTCTGCCTTGGCTCCTCTCCCGGACTCTGCCTCTGTGATTTCTCCTGCCCTGCCTCTGAACTCTGTAGGGCCGCTGAGCACCCAGCCTTCACCAGGGAACCCAGCTTCAGCCCAGTCCCGAAAGCCCCATGCCTGTGAAGAGTGTGGCAAGCGGTTTCGAATCCTCACCAACTTGGAGCGGCATCAGCAACGCCACGCAGCAGAAAAGCCTCATCAGTGCCGTGACTGTGGGCGGCGTTTCCGCTGGGGCTGCCACCTAGAGCGCCACCGGCGGTCACGCCGCTGTGTGGAATGTGGCGGGGGCCTGGCTACACCTCCTCCACCCCCATCCCCACCCCCGGAACCTGACCGGCCCTACTCCTGCGGGGAGTGTGGGAGGCGGTTTACACAGCGCTCGGCGCTCAGCAAGCATCGGCGGCTGCACTCAGGGGAGCGCCCCTACGGCTGCGGGGAGTGTGGGAAGCGCTTCCTGCAACGCTCTGACCTCACCATTCATGTGCGCTCGCATTCCGGCGAGCAGCCGTACGTCTGCACGGAGTGTGGCCGCCGCTTCAGTGTCAGTTCGAACCTCAGCAAGCACAGGCGCATGCACCGCGGGGAGCGCCCTCACGCCTGCTCCGTCTGCGCCAAGCGCTTCCTGCAGCGCTCCGAGCTCCTCATCCACCAGCGTGCTCACACTGGGGAACGCCCCTACCCCTGCACCGCCTGCGGGAAGCGCTTTGCTCGCCGGGCTCATCTCAAGCGCCACCAGCGCACCCACGGCAGCGTGCCTGCCACGCCCACTGCCTCTCATCACCCGAGTGCCCGTCTGCTGGCCACGTCTGCGGCAGACACCGTGCCCCTTCTTGAGCGACAACAGCATGAACGTGGGGGGGTGCCCGATGCCCTGGAGGCACGTCCCCACACCAACTCGCTCGCCACGGGGCCGTGCCCACCAGCAGCTGGGCCCACTGTCTTCTCCGCAGCCCGAGGTGCTGTGGGTGCCGCTTCCTTGGGCCTGCCCTGGGCTGTGCCCTCTTCTGCCCGCCTCCCCTTCTGTTCCAGCTCTCTCTGATCATGGGGTAGCTTTCCTGAATCCCTGCCCTTTATCAGTCCCTCATGACCAGTGGGCACCCCAGTTGAACCTCAAGTTTCAGGGATGGGGCCCAGCTCTGGGTAAATGCAGTGGGGGGGGGGACATACCAGGTTCTGAGGGAGCGTGGGAGTGGCTTATATTTTGGGACCCAGCTCTTGATTGCTAGGAAGCCTGGCAGTTTTATTTTTCTCCTTGTGGCCTCCTGCTTGGCTCTGTATAGGGCCGCCGGTGTACGGGAGAGGCGAGAAGTAGACGGGCAGCCAAAGCCCCATGGGTGGGACATCAGCTCTCTTCCCTGGACTGTCGATTGAGCTTTATCAGTGCCAATCAGTGTGATCCAAGTTGGGCACGTTCCTTAAAGTCTGGCAGGGAGGGATTAGGTGAGCCTGCCTTTGCACACTGGGGTAAGCACCCCAAAGTTGACTGCAGCCAACCAGTGCAAGTGATCATGATTGCTTGCGAACCACAGTGTGAGCACAGGCATGCATTTCTGAGACACGCACACAAGATTACTTGTTCTTTTGGTATCATCCACCAGATGGTCACCTCTCCTCCCCCCCCCCCCAATCCCACTTTAACGTTAACCCCACTTTTGTAAACTTTATTAGGGCTCCCGATACTGAAACCCTTGGTCTACTTGGCAGTGATCTCCCCTTGATCGGACTGCCTTTGTTTCCTGTTGTGGGAAGAGAAGTTCAACTAGGCTTCTCCCAAGCGCTTAGCACCCACTTCTGGAGACAAAATGGCACATTTGCTCATGCTGTTGAGTCCCATAGACTGGCACAGAAACACTGGCTGTTGCATAAATTGGGGGTGGGTTGTGTGTGGCTTTTAGGATCCAGTACAGTCACGGTTCTCTTCTATCGGTAAACGAAGTAATCACAAGGTCCAAGCACTGGAAGACCCAGAACCATGGTGAAAGAGAGAAGCCGAAGGAAGGAAAAGACAGTCACTGATCCTGCAGAGCAGTTCAGAAGCAGAGAATGGTGCAGTGAGTTCTGGCAGGATTTTAACTTGGCTGCTGCTTGCTGGATTTGGGACCAGATGGCTAGTGAATTCAGAAGTGCTTCCTTCACCATCAGCGCCTGAGAAAGCAGGCAGGCAGAGGAGGAAAAGCAGACTGACGGAAGAGGAAAAGCAGGAGGCGTCTGCTTTGGTGGGAATTGTGGACTGGGACACTATTAGGGGTGGGAAGGAGTCTGGTTTCTGTATCCACGAATGCTTTAGCTCTGATGAGAGCAGTGAAGCTGGTGCGGAGTAGGGATCAAACCCCACTGGCCTGCGCCACTCTCAAGGGCTGTTCCCAGCTGTATGGTTGTTTACCAGACCAGTGTTATTTCTCCAGTTGTTTGTACATTCCTGGTTCCTTTTGGACTGGTGTTTTATTGCTAGGGGCGGGATCAGAGGGCTGGGCCACAAAGGTCTGTGGTTTGGCCTGGGCTCGAGTAGGGAGGGGATTAATATCTGATTTAGGACTAATACAGTAGAACTTTGTTTTATCCAATCTTCGCATGGAGTTTCTTTAACCAACATAGAAACATGATGAATCCAAAACTGTACATATAAATGAATCAAACAGGATATTTTGCGACTCCTTTGCCCCAAAGAAGATATTTTGCACCTCTCAAAACTTGAAATGTGAACTTTGTGCAAGCATTTTGGGTTTGGTGAGTGAGATCCTCAAAATCCCAAGTTTTGCTAGGTTCGAGGCCCTCTACCTCTATTTGACAATGTTTCAATGTGGGGAAGTTTGTCACTTTTAAATGTATGCAATGTTTTGGTCACACAATGCCCATTACAATTGCATTGAGCCTTTTCGATGCACATCTTCACTCTTTTCCTGATCTTACATATATTTTCAAAACATGCACAGGAAAATATAATATTGGAGTGGCCTGAGCACGGCTGCAAGAATCGCATCCAGACTGATAAAAGGTGAAAATGTGGGGTTCTGCTCCCACCCCCTGGATTCCTTTGCCTCTGGGATGGTTTAGGTTAGTCTGAATTAGCAAAAGCCATTCTAATAGGCTTATGTAAGAGTGGGAGAATGAGGGAATTGCTCTGGCAGGCCACTGTTACATTACTTTTGAGTGGGGGCTGTCAGACATAGCAAAAGAATGGGTGCTGATCAGCTAAGCTTTGCTGAGTGCTTGGAGACAAAATACCATTCAGGTGTTGTTGATAGTGCAGAGAGGTTGGAGGGTCAGAATCGGGCAAGTTGGAAGTGTGTGTAGGAAAGGGGGAGGAATTTGCACTTTTGAACCTAGATGCAAACCAGAACTCAGTTATATTTCAAAATATGCACGTCTCCAAATTTTGCAATGTTCTCCAGTCAAATAATGTGTACAAAAATGCATATATTAAGGAATAATGAACACAAAAGTAATATTAGTAAAAGTAATATTCAAAAATGCAATATATTAGGAGAAACTGCTTGCAAAAAAAGTAGGTATAAGCAAAGTTACGTACAAGAAAAAGTGTATTAGGAGAAATGCACACAAGGATGTGTATTGTGTACAAATTTCATGCGAACTTTAAAAAAAATTCCCAAATTTCGGGACAAACCAAACATAAGATTGGAAAAATGAGAAACTGAAATTGACAGATACATCCATCTCTTTGTGTGTGTGCATGACTATCGGAGCTCTGATTGTTTTAAGGTTTTGGGTGTGGGTCATTCAACCAGTGAATATTTCCTTTCATGGACCTGTGTAACATCATGTTCACACAAGTGTTTCCTGCTGCAAAATGATTGGCCCAGAGCTATTGTCAAAAGGCATTTTGCATTCAGTTGGACAATACTAGAATAGCTTGATATGTCACAGAAATATTCCAGCACAACAGCACTGAGTGCAGCCCACCAGTGTTGGAAAAACCTGCTTGACAAAACCCCTCTATGTGCAGTCACAGGCAGACAGCAAAAACAGGCAGATTGGTGATCTGTTGGTGTATTGTGTATTTCAGGGGTCCCTGGACTGCGAACCAGTCCCGGTCCGTGGCCTGTTAGGAACCGGGCTGGGATGCCCGGCTGCCGCACCGGCCAGGACATGCTCCGAGCACCCCACCTGCTCTCAGGGTGCTCATGAGCTCTGGTGAGCACCCCCCACCGCTCGTCCCTCTGCTCGCCTCCCGGCGAGCATTTTCGGAAAACCAGAAGTGACACGACGGGAGACCCGTTGCATCACTTCCTGGTTCTCTGGCGCTTTTAATGTAAATACCATGGTAAAGTACCTTAAAACGGCAGCGAATAGCAAATCACGACCGTTTTAAGGTACTTTACCATCATGGTACTTACGTAAAAAGAGCAGCGCTGGAGAACCAGGAAGTGACGCGATGGGGACCTCGTAGGTCCTTTCCCCCGGCGCATTTGGGTCGAGTGGCAGCAGGTAAGTCGCTGAGAGTCTCGGCGGGGTTGAGCGGGGTGAGTTTGACACGCTTCAGCCCCCTTGAGACTCTAGGATACATCCCCGCAGCCGCACAGCAGGAGGTGAGCGGTGGGCGACACCGCCCCCCCCCCCCCCCGGGTCCATGGAAAAATGGTCTTCCACGAAACCGGTCCCTGGTGCCAAAAAGGTTGGTGGCTGCTGGTGTGTTTGGCTTGGTGGGTCATGAATTAGCAAATTAAATTGGGTTAGGTGATGTGGAGTAGGTATCACTTCCAGCTCCCAGAAGAATCTGTTCCATGACAGATATGGAATCCCCATGTCAGTGGCTCACTATTCCTAGTGGTCCAGCACTAGGGCATTGTACACACTCCACTTCCCAACTTAATGAATGGATCAACCGCTCCTAGAGACTGGCTGAGGCACTTCATTGGTAAGGGTGCTTATCGCACGTTCAGAGGTGCCAAGATAAACCACTCTTATCAAATGCATTCTACAAGAGACACAGATCCTGAAATCTGAGCCGATGCTGGTGAACCTCAACTAAAAGGCTGTTGCGGGATCCATTGCTTTCTGATAGGGGTCTTGGCCTGAAACCTGGAGCAGGATATGTTATGTTCAAAGTAAGTTTTCTGTACCATGTTAACCCAAATTCTGTGGCAAGCTGAATTCTTGACTACCGTAACCTATACAAATTATGCAAATTGGTCTATAATTTATTTTACTAGTGGGGAAGGGCAATGAAGCAGTGCCTCCTGGCCATTAAAAAACACACATCCTGCTTGGTCCCGCTTCCTGGATTTTCCCAACCGTTATCCATATGCTTTTAAATCTGTCTTGGCAGCCAGAAGGCCTAGAACAGGGATGGGGAATGCATGGCCCTCTAGCTGATGTTAGACTGCAACTCCCATCACCCCTCACTATTGGCTATGCTGGGTAAGGTTGATGGGAGTTGCAATCCGACAACATTTGGAGGGCCAGACATTCCCCACCCCTGTACTAGAAGCTTGCTTTTGGGGGAGGGGGAAGAAACTTAACAAAAAACCCATATTCTCAGGTTCCTAAATTTTGTGCACAGTGCTTTTCTCTCCCATCTATGTGTAGTGCTATTACAGAATGCATACAGCCTTGGCTAGATTCCCCCCTGATCTAGATTAGGCAGGGAAATGGCCTAATCTAGATTTGTCCCCCTATAAAATTACTGAAGAATAGAAAAGTGCAATCAGGGATTGGGATGATGGTGGTCTTTATTAAGAGATACAACCCCCCCCACACACACACACAAATGCATTAATACCCCACTCTGCTTTTGGGCTCAAAGGGGCTTTCTGGGGGCAGGAATTTGGTGAGAACCAAGCAGCTATTGAGTGGATCATGGAGCAAGTGGTCTGTTCTGTTGCAGTCTACCAGGCTTCGTTCAACTCTTGCTTTGGTAGTTGCTGAAATGGATGAGGAGGAACATTGGAACAGCTTTGCTGGCATTTACTCAGCATTCTGAGTAGTAAAAGATGCCCTAAGGGACGTTTACAAGCAGGGCATGATAGTGGTGATTACTTGCTCTTTTTAATCCCCAGCATCAGATGGCCATTCTGCGGCAAGCTGGCAGCCCCAAATGTGGAGTTTGTGCTTTCGGGCTTTTATCAGATATTAGCCACATCCCTCCTTCACGAACTCATCAAATTCTTTAGAAAGCCATTTATTAGAACGGACAACTCAGCACATTGTGGCAAGGAGTGCCCAAGGTTGATCTTGCTGCTATAAGAAACATCCCGTTGGTTTTTCTTAAATCCAGTTGGGGAGGATTTGACATGCCAGGATTTTGTACTTTGAGAGTGAATCATCTGTCCCCTCTGTTCTTTCCACAGCGCTTGCAATTTGATAACCCCCGAATCTAAGCAAACAGAGCAAAGAGCTCCAGCTGGCATGAGAAAGTGAAATAAACCACACCTTCTAAGGATGGAATGTGGTGGTCATAGGCCTTGGACTTCCCATTGTTTCAGAGCCAATGGATCCTGCCAAGATTTTCAATTCCAGCCGCACAAACACTTGCTTCTAATGCAAACACAGTCTCTCCCGTAAGAGGCCAACAGAATGTGGACGAGGATCTCTGGGGACTTTCCAGGGGAGCAAACGCCCTGTCTTTGTAGCTAGCAAGTCATGCCCCATCCCCACAACTGTAGCAAACCATCAGCCCCATAGTCTGGAGCAGCCTCAGAGAGCCGTTGACTGCTTGATGCTGTGGAAGCTGACACGTGTTGGAGATGTGGGAATGGACATGGCTCTTGCCACTCGGGCCCGAATGGAGTGTTTATCCTGCCACCGGTGCCATCTCTTCCGTACTGCAGAGCGGACCTGGGGAGACACATCACAGAATAAGGGTAACCTGCCAATTCCCTCCCTGAAAGGAGTGCCGGATTGAATGGAGAATAACGACCCTGTTCCTTTAATACAGCTTTCCCCATCCTGGTACACGCTAGATGTTTTGACCTTCAACTTCCATCAGCCCCAGCCAGCATGGCCAATGGTCAGGAATCCTGGGAATTGTAGTCCAAAACATCTGGAGGGAATCGGGTTGGGGAAAGCTGAGTTAGAGGAAAGCTTCTGCAGGCTGAGCTTTTTTGGTCAGAAAAAAAAAGTCGTACAGAGTTAATAAAGGCATAGGTGCCTCTACAAATCCATTGGTATAGCAGTGTGCGTGCACTCACACATTCACCCTTTTACTCTGGGCAAATTTAATCTGGAATAATCACCATCCTTGATTCCATATGACCAAAAGCAAATGTATAAAATCATTCTTCAAAACGGAAAAGTCAGCACTAGGTGGGAAATCATTGTAACTCCTCTGGGGATACTCTCTTATGTGACTGCTCCAGATGGCAAGGAGGTAGTGGTGGTAAAAAAGCAACATGAAATTCTTCACTTAAAAATGGGACTGCAGAATCGCATAAGGAAGGAGAGTTCCTAGCATGGCCATTTCTCTTCTTGACACGGGGGCAAGTTGAAGAAGTGATTTCCTATGTGCATTCTGAGGTGGTACAAACCTTGGAGGACAGTGCCATGTCAAAGAAGAGTACACTTGAATGGTCTCTTGGGGCATATTTACACTACAAATGTATATTTGGTTTTATACCAAGTTTTAATTGTCCATGGCTTCCCCCAAAGAATCTTGGGAGTTTGTCAAGGTGCTGAGAATTCTGTTGTTATATTTATTTATAACCTGCCTTTTCCCCAATACTGGGACTCAAGGCGGCTTCACAACATTAAAATTGTACAATTAAAACATAAATAGAAAAATACAAAAGTTAAAAATATAATTACATCAGAAATAGTATTAAAATTTTATGTTAGAAATCCTAGCAGCCCCAGCCAGCATACCTAGTAGTTAGCAATGTTAGGAGTAGTCAACCAAACCATCTGGAGGACTCCTGGTTGGGGAAGGCTGCTCCAAAGCGTTGTGGGAATTTAAAACGCCGGTCCCCAGCTCTAAAAATGGGGAGGGGGATTAGAAGAGGAGGTGTCAGCCCCAGCAGCTGCCTGAGGATGCCATGCAATAATGCTAGACCTGATCATTAGACCACTTTAACGGCACAGTCCTATGCATGTTTAGACAGAAAAACGTCCTACATGCTGGCTGGGGAATGCTGGGAGTTGTAGGATTTTTTTTTCTGCCTAAACATGCATAGCATTGTGCCCTGGGTCTGTAGCGCAGATATGCCCTTAGGGCTGAAGTGGATATTAATGCTTAGCTGCAAGTCTTGAAATTTAGTTTCATTTAAAGTATTCCTCAAAATATTTAAAAATAAAACATTCAAACAGCTGAGATTCCAATCTCAAAAATTCACCCGGATTTTGAAACTTGTTCCAGCTCTCATGCAGAAGCACCCCTTCTATTGTCCTCCGTTGGCTTTAAACCTGAGGTTTCTTCCGCTCCACCTCAGGGCGATCAGCACCTGACCATAATAATTGTCCCCACCCACGTACGTACCACCCCTTGGGCTGGAGAGTCCTCTGGTTTTTTTTCAAAGGACCACACAAGGGATGCCCCCCTGGCAGCATGAAAGAGAAGACCAAGCAGGTCTTCACCACCTCCCCTCTCTTATTCCCAGCCCTGCCTCACCTCACTGTTCAGGAAGCAGTAGAAGACAGAGACGAAAAAGCCCTGATTGGGAAAGAGAGAAGAATGCAGAGTCAGTCAAGTGCTGGGGGTGGGTGGGTTCAGCCAAATGTTAGGAGAAACTTCGTGAGGGTAAGAGCGGTTCAGCAATGGAGCCACTTCCCTAGAAGGGCGGTGGGCTCTTCCTCGCTAGGTACCGAAAAGATCCGGGACTCGGGGCCCACAGGACAAAAAAATGCACAAATGTGCGTATGCTATCTCTCTGTGTGTGTCTTTAAAGGCTCCCGTCTCCGAAGGACACCCCTATTTGTAAACAGGGATGTATGGGCAGGGAAGAGGAGGGCATTTGATTTCAGGAAAAAAGCCTCCAGCAGAAAGATGGGGGCAGCAGGAGGTGAAGCCCAAGTGGGCAAAAAGCCAGCTAATCTAGGGGGATCAAATGCAACAGAGATCATCAGGGCCCCTGTACCTTTATTTCTGCAAGTGCCCATGGACAGCAGGGTGGTGGGGCAGGTGGCCTCCCAGAGATTCGGGGTTCCAGCCCTGGTGGGCCACCCTCTAACGCTGCTTCTGGCTGCAGGTCTTTAAGCGGAGGCTGTACAGCCATCTATTGGGGGTGCCCTAGCTCTGGGCTTCCTGTATCAAAGAGGGGGTTAGACTAGTTGGCCTACAACCCGTCCCCTCAAGCTCTATAGCAGTGTTCTCCAACCTTGGGTCCCCAGATGTTTTTAGCCTACAACTCCCAGCATGCCCCAGCCAGCGTAGCTGGCTGGGGCATGCTGGGAGTTGTAGGCCAAAAACATATGGGGACCCAAGGTTGGAGAACACTGCTCTATAGGATGGAGCCAGATCTAGTCATACTTACAGTAAACCCACTGACTAATTTCATAGATTTCATTTCATAGATCATAGAGTTAGAAGGAGCCTACAAGGCTATCGAGTCCAACCCCCTGCTCAATGCAGGAAACTAGAGGAGGGGTCTCCCATCCAAGTAATAACCAGGCTTGACATTGCTTAGCTTTCCACACTCAGACAAGCTGAGCCAGCGTGAGCCACAGGCCTGTATATATTTAAGTCTCATTGATTTCAGAGGGTCTACTCTAGGTATGACTATGTCTGGATCCAACTCTATGATTCTATGGCTGCAATCCTAGACCCACTTACCTGGCAGTAAACACCACTGAACTCAATGGGACTTACTTCTGAGTAGACATATATAGGATCGTACTGTATGATTCTATGTTCAGGAGATGGGCTATGGTTAACTATCTCCAAATGCTCAACGGTGCTCTTTATCATTTTACATGTTGCAGAACTCCGTATGGTCTCTGAAAAACAGCTTCTATAGCTGCACTCTGGTAGGAGCGGCCCATTAGCTGGAAAAAAACGGGTGTGGGCCCTGTTTTTGTGGGAAGGGAGGGATTAGTAAATGGTCCTTGGAGCTGGGGGCACGGTAGTTTCTGCTAGGGCTGAAACAAATATTGAACACATTCAAAATCAGATTTATTTATTTAATATAAATGTAAATATATGTAATATGTAAATATATGTAAATGTAAAAATAATGTAAATATATGTAAATGTAAATGTAAAAAATATGTAAATATATGTAAATGTAAAAATATGTAAATATACATCCTCCTAACAGATTTTAAGGGAGTGATGTTAAATATCAATCTGGCAGTTTCTACCCCTTCCGTATATCCTGGTGTGTTTGTGCGAAACTAAAAGAATGCAGATTAAAAGAATATATTAAATGAGCATGTGCATTTAAATTATTGCAAGCAATTTCAAGTTTGAAAGTACCTTCCCCCCTGCCCGACCCCTCCACTTCCCAGTTCATTTCAGCTCTAGTTTCTGTGAGTTTTCCATACCTGGAAGGACTCCAAGAGAGAGTTGAAGTAGATGAAGACGATCCGGGAAATTTCATCTTCTCCAGGGTTGACAAAGAAAAGCATGTAGGTAATGCCCAGTAAAGGAAGGAGCACAAGCGTGGCCTTCACAGCTTTTCTGGAGGAAGGGCACAGGTGTTACCATCCAGCCCAACAACCCAGAACATCACATCCACACACGCACCCCCTATCGAGGGCTTAGACTGGATCTACATATGCAGCAGAATGAAATGGAAAGGAGGTGGCAGAGTTCCAAGTGTGCACTGTGGGCGGGGGATCAGATTTCTGAATGCTCATTTACATTTAAAAAAACCCAAAATACTCCCCACAAACTGAAAACTAGGGCAGCAGGGAGAAGAATAGCTCAAACCTCTTGTCTAGATATGCTAGTTTTCAACTTGTAGGGAATCTTCTATACCAGTGTTCTCCAACCTTGGGTCCCCAGATGTTTTTGGCCTACAACTCCCAGCATGCGCTGGCTGGGGCATGCTGGGAGTTGTAGGCCAAAAACATCTGGGGACCCAAGGTTGGAGAACACTGTTCTATACAGAGGAACATTAAAAAAAATTATAGACCTCACCTGCAGTCTGAAATGGTACGCCTCATCTTCTACCACCTCAGGTGCTCTCCCACCTCATTCTGCTGCATGTGCTGATTTGACCTGCACTTGTGCCAAAGTTCAACCCTAGAATCTGTTTCCCATGTCAGATCTGAAACCTGGGATATGTGAAGCAATAATAAAGATGCCGAAATACAAAAGGCCTTTCCCTCACCTAAGTATAACCAGAATTAGCCCTCACCCATTTGGAATTTGGAGAGGCCAAGCTTCCAGTCCACAAGATTAAGGTGGTTGACTTCTGCTCAGTTTAGAAATTGTGCAATCATTATCTTGCCCTAATGGCAACTGCCTCCCCTTGAATGTTCCAGACTACCTCAACCAGCTATCCCCAAAGCAATCAAGGCCATCTACCAGTCTTTTCTTTTCTTTTTTAAGATAAGGCTTCTGCCGTGGAAGCTTTAATTTTAATCTCAGATGTGTGAGGACTCCCTGTGATGAGGGGAACACAGCATTCCGTACATCAAGGGTGGAGAAACCTGTGGCTCTCCAGATTGTTGCACTCCAGCACCTATCAGCCCCAGTTAACATGGCCAATGGCCAGGAATCATGGGAGCTGTAGTCCAACAGCATCTGGAGGGCCACAGGTTCCGCACCATACCTATGTAGAAGCACTTTCCTTTCTATTTCTATATGACAGGGCTGAGCCAGTTGTTCAAATCCGCTGCTTACATGGAGTACTGGCTTAGATCTAGCCCTAACTCTTACCTCCCACAATCAGGGTTGCCCACTTTTATTCCTGGCAGGGCTCAGATGCCTTTTAAAAGCAGCAGGACAGGCAGAAATCCAGGGCTGATCAGGATGTTCTGGGGCGGGGGTGAGGAAGGCTGGGTCTTCTGGCTAGCAGAATCAGAATAAATTTTGTGAAGTAATGTGGACTGGGAACCTGCTAAATCTGCATTCTACGTGTGGAATTAGAATGGTGCTTTAGCACAGCCTCTCTCATAAGCCTGTCCCGCTCCTTCCGCTTCTGTGCTGCCCCTTCCCCAACTTAAGCTGGTACCTGTATTGAATCGTCTCTGAGGTGGTCGAGGCCCGAAGCTTGGTCATCAGGATTCTGACAATATTGAATAAAAATATAAAGTTGATCTGGAACAGACACAGAAATCAGATTAAACTAGTGGAATAAGTGAACCAAGTGACTCCCTTAAAACAAGCACAAAACAACCCTGTCCCTTTGTCTTGTGATCTGCGGCATAAACTGAGCATATCCCCCATTGCAGAAGGTCAAGGGCTGGAGCAGAGTAGGCCAGTCTGCCCCAACCTGGTGCCCTCCAGATGTGTTGGACTGCAACTTGCATAATTCCCAGTCAGTATGGCCATTGGCCAGTTGCAGTCCAATACATCTGGAGGACACCAGGTTGCAGGGATGGGGACTCGGACTCCAGGACTCGACTCGTGAGTCAGACTGAGTCCCCCCTCTGACTCGAGTCCCAATATTTTTAATGGGACTCGAGACTCGACTCGGGACTCGAGACCAAGGACTCGTGTTCCCAAATTGTGTTCCTCAAATGCAACATGGATAGGTTTTAGGAAGTACAGCAAGTTTATTTTTTAAAATCATTTTCCTAAAATGCAACCTTTCAGGCATTTTGGGTTTGGCTGCCTCTGCCTGCCTGTTTGGGGTTCCCAGCCTCCTCTGCCTGCCTGGTTATTTTGGGTTTGTCTGCCTGGTCTGTTCTTGCCAAAATCAGTTGCAGAGTTTTGAAATAAAAAGGCACACTTGTGCCTAGAATTTATTTAAGCCACACATCTGAAATAGCCTTATTTTGTTGGGGAAAAAACCTGCATTGCTTTTAATAGGGACTCGTGGAGTCAGCTTTGGGAGTGACTCGTGACTCATGTGACTCGTGAGTCACCATTTTGGACCAAGGACTCGGACTCGAGACTCGGGTCCAAAGACTCGTGACTCGACTCGAGACCAAGGACTCTTCAACATCCCCGCCAGGTTGTGGGAGGCTTCAGGCAGGAGATGCCACGGCCTTCTTGCATTTCACATGGCCAAAGCCTTTCACATACTTTATTATTTACCTCCAGGCTTTCAATGGAAAAAACAAACAAACAAACCCTACAGCACAGCTAACTACATTCAAATCAGATTCAAACAATATTTTAAAAACCAATATAAAAATAAATGAATAAATAATATTACAAAAATTAAATAACCTAAAAATTACCATACGCCACAATAACAAAGCCACAAAGGATTTCAAGCTCACATCAGATGCCATGCCAAGAAGACAAAGGCCTGACAGAAGAACAGCATCTTTTTTTTACAGTTTTACTTCAACCATTCTTACACAGCCCTGTAAAGTCGGACAGTATTATCCTCATATTGCAAACTGGGGTGAGATCTACGGCTGAGATAAGAGTGGTTTGTCAGAGGCCATCTATTAAGGCAGTGGTTTCCAAACTTGTGTCCCCAGATGTTTTTGGCCTACAACTCCCAGCATGCCCCAGCCAGCTACGCTGGCTGGGGCATGCTGGGAGTTGTAGGCCAAAAACATCTGCGGACACAAGTTCGGAGAACACTGTATTAAGGTCAGGACTGAGGCAATATTTGAACCAGGGCCTTCCTGGCTCACAGCTTACATTCCCAGCATTACAAAGTCTCTCCCCACTTCACTCCACTCTTTCAACAGAAACAAGTCCACTTCCTTACCTGTTCTTCAATTAACCTGGATCAACTACTCTCCCCATCTCTACGGTATATCCAGAAACATCAATGCAGATGTGGTGTAGTTGTGGTTAGAGTGTCAGACTAGAACCGGGGAGACATTGGCTCAAATTCCCACTCAGCCATGATGCTCACTGGGTGACCTTGGACTAGTAACTCTCTCAGCCTAACCTACCACACAGGGTTGTTGTACAGATTAAAGTGTGTGTGTGTGTGTGGGGGGGAGACGACACTACGTATGCCACCCTGAACTCTGCAGGAAGGGTGAGATTTTTTAAAAAATGTAACCAATACGATTTCAGCCGTAAGCATTCAACCCCTCTGATTATGAACAGTAAAAGATGTTAAGAGATCATTAGTCTGCATTAAGTGTAGTCGATGCTCTGGTCGACATGAACAGCACAACTTGCAATGGGAACAGGTCAAGTATGCTCAGAGAGCAGCAGCCCGGTGTGGATTAGGTGAGAAACGCGCCATCCAATGGTACCTATTTAATGGGTCGGATTCAGACTTAGGCATGTTTAGAGTAGACTAAAGGGGACTTGTCTGATTTTTTTCACTACATATTCCAGCATACTGCTGTGTACTAAATTCTTATCCAGTATTGGAGCCTATTCTCCTACAGCTTACCCACTTGACCATTTGAGACAGGAGTACAGAACCTCAGGCCTGGGGGCCACATCCCCCCCCCCGGAGTCCTAATCTGGCCCTCCGAGCCCCATTCACCAGACCACTGATCGTTTGCTGGGTTCCCGGCTTTTGTGCAGTTCCCCCCCCCCCATTCTAAAAGGGGTTGAAATGACTTTTCAAAGTCTCAGTGGCTGGCAGCAAGAGTTTTAAGCCAAAACAGGCAGGTATTTTGGGCCCACCCCTTTTGCCTTCTGCCCTGCCCACTCCTTGAATGCAGCCCACAAAAGCTTCTCTTAAATGGAATTTGGCCCTCGGGCTGAGAGAGCTTCTGCACTCCTGTTTTAATAGTGCAGATGTGCTCTTTTCAGCACATCTGATCCCCAACAGTACAGATTTCATAGATTATAGAGTTGGAAGGGGCCTACTAGGCCATCGAGTCCAACCCCCTGCTCAATGCTGGAAACTAGAGGAGGGGTCTCCCATCCAAGTAATAACCAGGCCTGACCCTGCTTAGCTTTCCATGCTCAGACAAGCTGAGCCAGCGTAAGTCACAGGCCTGATGCATGAGTGGCTTCAGTTGTGGCAGTTCCCCCATCAGTCTGCATGATTAACAGTGACCAGTACAAGCTGTATGCACATTTGACTTTGGGTGGTAAGTGCACGATGTCCTTGGGGGGGGGAGGTGTCAGTCAGCTTTTCTGTGGGACATTCCTCTGATTGATCACACTATGGCCCAGCTGCAAAACTATGTCCATACCTAAATGCTCTGAGATGTTGGTAACTGATCAGCACAGTAGGTTGGCTCCAGACTTTTGTCATGCTTACAGTAGATCTATTGAAATCAATGGGACTTAAATTAGTTGTGCCTTACTTGTTCCATTGATTTCAACGGGTCTACACTAAGCCTGATTATGTTTGGATCCAGCCTATTGTGCTGATCTGTTACCAATATCTGAGAGTATTAGGTATGACATCCTGGAAAATATGCCATTGCTTTCATACACATTAAAAAGTGGTGGCAAAATGCATGTGAGGTTCCCCGCCCCCCCTAGCAAAGGTTTTCAAAAACAGCCCAAAACCAGAGGGCCATCTGAACAAAACCTGCAAAGTAACTTTTTCAGGCCACTTTACTCCCTTTGCCACTAGGTGGAGCTGCTCTCTCAAGTATTTTAAAACAAGTGACTGTACAAGGCTTCACCTGACAGAGAAGAGCTGCATTTATTTAGAATTTAATCTGTAAGAGAGAAGAATATTGTACAGAACTAGAGAGGAGTAATCAAGAAAGGCTGTTACTATCAATGGGTCCCAGTCATAGGGATGGAGGAATTTGGTTTGGTGTGCATTTTTAAGTGAACCAATAAAATTTGCACGTTGTGCACTAATTTGGGGACCAGAAGACAGAGCTGAAAAGGTGGGGGACACTGAGAGCGGTCAGTCCAAGACTTAAAAGCCAGAGGATCACATTGCCAATGGGGAGATATCGGTGCACCTATTTTTGCAGATCTCTCCCCCCCTTCCGGTGCTTTTCCATTGACAACTCGGCAATTGGTCCCTGGCAACTGTGTGCAAATGAGCCTATATGCCAGTGTTCTCCAACCTTGGGTCCCCAGATGTTTTTGGCCTACAACTCCGCTGGCTGGGGCATGCTGGGAGTTGTAGGCCAAAAACATCTGGGGACCCAAGGTTGGAGAACATTGCTATATGCAGTCTCACCGTGTCAGTTTCCATGTATGTTATCTATTCAACTTCTCCTCCTCCCTTTGACAGCTAAAACATACCAGGAAATTGACCAGGAAAGACTACGCATAAACAAACAGCTCTAAGAGCACACTTGTGCACCTGCAAAAGACAGAAAATTATAATATTTTCAGAGTTGCGCAATTCTCAGGGGCCAAAAAAAACCCCCACACGATCCCAACTGCACTTTTTTGAGGCTGCAAAAAATAAAATACAATACGGTTGTGAATGAAAAGGGGTAGTGATCAGAGCAGGGATGGGGAAGAGAACATGTGTTCTGCTATGAAGGACACTGGGGATACCAGCTGGAGGAGCAAGCAAGGGGGAGAATGAGCCGGATGAATGAGCAATGGTAAGCCCAATTGTCTGGTGTACTCAACCCACACTGTGTAGCTTATTCGCAGGGTGGCTCAGCGTGTCATGCGAACCGGCCCATTGTGGATATGTTTCTGTGAGAGTGGTGTTGTAGAAGCCCCATTTCTCCTTATATTTTAGACTGTTCACTATCTGTGAAGATTAGAAATGAATTGCCCGTTTTAAAGTCAGGCCGTTTCATTAGCCTGGTTACAAAGACTGGATTGCTTGTTACAACACAGTGTGTTAAAGCTAATGGAATTGATTGTTGAGTTGATAAATTAGATCAATGACTTTTCATTTTATTTACCGCATCTTTATCTGTCTAACCCTCTTGTTATGGCCTCTGGCTATGGGTAAATATTTTAAGAGTTGCAGAGACGGTTTCATAGATTTCATAGATCATAGAGTTGGGAGGGGCCTACAAGGCCATCGAGTCCAACCCCCTGCTCAATGGAGGGGGTCTCCCATCCAAGTAATAACCAGGCTTGACCCTGCTTAGCTTTCCACGCTCAGACAAGCTGAGCCAGCATGAGCCACAGGCTGGTTTGACAGCCTCAAAACAAATACCCTGCTTTCCTGTCCTGACAAAATGTCTCGGGGTAAAAAAAATGGTTCTGCAGGTTTTCAGATTGCACTGGGGAAAAGTTGGTTGTGGTGAGTACCTCTTGGCTACTGCAGCTGATATCACCAACATATAAATTACTCCTATATCCCTGCAGCAGTTTGGAAACTGGTCTTACAATGTTATTGCATTTCATTTTTTATTTTTTTCCCCTCAGGTGAAAGGTCAATGCATACATGCATCTTACTTTCCCCCATTTTAAACGGGACTGCCTGCCATAAGAGGAGGAGCCCCCCTTGGTATGCTCCAGCATCTCACTTGCTGCTGTGTACATCTGCAGTGTCATTTGGGAAGTCAAGTTCACATCGTAGGGGGGGAAAAGTGGTTGTGACTGCTCAAACTCATATTTTGGAAGTGAGATTGGTATCTCAAACCACATAACGAATGACTTCTAAACATGAAATGGATAGGCTAACTCCACCTCTGTTATCTTTCTGCTAGCAGGCAAATACAATTTTTTATTCAGATTGGCTTTGTGGTTTTTAAGCTGACTTGTTTGCCGAAGCAGGTTTGAACTGGTGCGTGTAGTTTATTTCTTTTTTATTGATGTGTTTTTAACTGTGCTTTTTAATAGATTTGTTTTAATTATATATTTTTTTCTCATTATGTTTTAATTGTAATTCCAGATTTTATCTGTATTTTATTTTGTCAGCCACCTTGAGCACTATTTTTTAGTGGAAATGTGGGCTATTAATTAATTAATTAAATAAATAAATAATATTTCCCAGGATCTACAGTAATGCCATGGGAGTAATGCCATCAGGAGTGTTTGATACATTTGGCTTGCTCCGATGATAACAACCCCATATTATTACACCCAGGTAGAGATGGCCTCTTCTAATATATAGTGGTTAGGGTGTTGGACTGGGACTCGGGAGATCCGGGTTCTAGTCCCCACTCGGCCATGAAACCCACTGGGTGACTTTGGGCCAGTCACTGACTCTCAGCCTAACCTACCTCACAGGGTTGTTGTGAGGATAAAATGGAGAGGAGGAGGAGGATTATGTCAGCCGCCTTGGGTTCCTTGCAGGAAAAAAGGTGGGGTATAAATATAATAAATAAATAAATAAAATGTTGGGAGAAGATCCAGGATAACGAGAGCTGTATCCTAGTTTTCTTTGTAACTATGCTGACTGGGCCATGCTGACTGGGAATGGTGGGAGTTGTAGTCCAACACATCAGGAGGACACCAGATTGGGGAAGGCAGCTTTGGAAGAATGGGATTGAGCCTGCCTGAGGCTGAAAGTTCTTCCACAGACAGGCTACTTTGATCACACAGAGCCCTCTGCTTTCTTTCACCCTCTGGCCTCCATCAGTTCAGATAAATACTCATTCCAAGTGCAATTAGGTGCTGGGATTCAGAAAGGTAACAACAAGGCTGCACGGAGGGCAGAAACAGCGGCAGCATTATCTCAAATGCATGCGGCAAGGCCTCTAACGATCCAATCACCTCCCCGCTTTCTCCCCAAGCCTCGGCATTGGCCAAGGCTGCAGGACAGCCGGTGGCCTGGGTAATAAGGCGGCTGCTATTATCCTAATCAAAGAATGTTATTAACAGGCTTGCTGGGGACAGGGAAGGTGTGCAAATCATGCTGTGGAGAACACTGATGTAGGAGATCTAAAAAAAAAATATTCTTTTTTTAACCTTAACGCAGCTGAATTTGATAGGAGCAGCGCTGTGGAGGAGGTGTTGCTTAGCCCTTCCCTTGTGGGTCGTTGCCCTCTAGAAATTGCCCCTCACCCCCACCAACCTCCCCTTTCTCGCTGCAAGGTGAAAATACTTGGATCATGAGTGAGAAAGCAGCTGGGGGGGGGGAGTTTAGCAGACAAATGGCGTGGGAGCTCTCCCCACCGCCCCAGTCCCACAGTATTGATCAAATATGGAGACTCCCTAACACTGCGTGAAAGTTAAAAAAAAAAAAAAAGCCACCAGGAGACACTCCACACGTCCCTTGTATCATGTCAAGTTTGGCCGAAAGAAAGCTGTTCGTCCTACCATTTTGCAAAAGGGCGAAAGCACAAAGTGTTACGTCCAGGATGACCAGATGCAGAGGAAGACAGGGGTCTGCCACGACACGGCCCTTTACACTTTAGGACCAGGCGCATAAACCCTTCTCCGGCTAAGCATCAACACAAAAACCTGAGGGGAGGGTCAAATGAAACCTTTCCCCTACTAATGAGGGAAAAGATCAATACTGGTTATGAAGGATCTATTTTTAAATTTATGATACTGAGGGTACAAAGGTGTGCGTGTGTGTAGATTTAAAAGTAAAGCAGGTTAATAACACCAAGCTGACACGTAGGATTCGGGTAGCAAACAAATAAAAATAAGTTTACGGTATTTTAATTCTCAAAATCTTAGTTCCAGAAAAGAACTTAAACCTGACTACACCAAACACTTTATAATTAACCCAAGTCCCTATAATGCTAAATACTTTCACTCCTCAGACGAGCACTGATTTCTCTCAAAACTCCTGACAAGACACAAATAACCCAACTAGCCTAACTCCTGTAACACACTCAACTCTTCACTCAACTGGACTAACTCTGACATCACCCAAACACTCCTTATATACAGTATTTTTCCATGTATAAGACTATACTTTTTCCTAAAATTTTTAGACTAAAAATTGAGGGTCGTCTTATACACGGAAGTAAGCCAAGGAGAGAACCGCGCGGTTGCGAAACTGCCCAGTGGGGGGCGTCTTATACATTGGCGCATCTTATAGACGGAAAAATACGGTACTCCTCCCCCCCACCCTTTCCAAGACATCACACTAAAAACGTGGCTGTTCAGGCGGGAATATGGGGTGGGCTAAGATTTTAAAATTTTATACTGTTTTAATGTATTTTATTCTGTTTTTATGTACATTGCACAGGGTGGCCGGTTTACCGGCCAGATGGGCGATAAATAAATGCTAATAATAATAATAACAACAACAACAACAACAACAACGCAGCAGCAGCAACAACAAACCACACCCACTCGGTTCAACATTCTAGACACACTAAACATACTAATGCAGACATACACCTGGGAACTGAATTGTGGGGTTATGCCGCAGGCTCCTGTACTTTTTGTAGCTCAGCAGAGGAGGGAATTTTAGCTGGTTCATCTCTCTGATGATCAGCTGCAAATATTCAAAGGGACTGGCTTCCTGTCCTCCTTTGCTTCTGGTTGCCCTAGCCACAAATACATCCAACAAAAAGGTTGGGGGGGGGCGCAGGGGGAGAGTTCCACTCTTACCAACAGCACCAGTATCATGGGACCTTGGTAGATGTAGTCGGTGTAAATTCCTGCACGCTTTCCAAACCAGCACCTGCAATTAAAAATGAAAAAAAAAAACCCAACAAAACCATGATGAGGACTTGCCTTGACCCACAGCTGAAGCTGAGCTGACGTTCAAGCTCCAGAGTCCAAATCCATTTCTGATCTTAGAAGTATAACCCTAACAACAACAACATATGTTCATGTGCAGAGAGTGCCTTTCCCTCACCCACAATTAGTCCCTCCCACGATATGTAAGGCAAGGAGGAAGAGTTTCTAGGTCAGAAGGCATAATATGTTGGCAAGCTTTGAACCTCAGCATCTCAACCGTTGGAAATTAAGGGCCAAACTGGACGGGAAGGCACAATTGGTTTCATGGGCCTTTTAAAAGAAAAGAAATAACAGGCGTGGGGCAGGGTGGAGAATCAGAACCATGGTACACAGGAAGGGGTGGTTTTAACCTTTCCCCCTGTGTAACGATCCCATTGAAAATTGCCCCACCCACAATGCTGCTATTCTCCCCAGGAAGAAAGGTGCCATTGGCACCAATGGCAGCTTCCCTCTCAGCTTTAAGGGAGGGGGATTTTCATTGGGACTGCAGTGTGGGAGGGGAGAGAAAAGTTAAATCGCACTCTTTCCATGCACCACAGCCCTGATCAGGTCCTCCCCATGTCTGCTATTTTAAAAAAACCAGAACCAAATCAAGCCTTTCCTGTATTCTCCAGTTTGGCCCTCAGCCTCTGGGTTCCTGATATCGCTCAGCACCACCACTAGGCCCATAGGAATGCAGTGAGTGTGAAAGGCATGAAAAGGGCTCCATCTTTCCCCGGGGAAAAGAACCTTTTCACCCAAACAGGGAGCCCCTTTTAAGCAGCTTGTAACCCCAAGCACAAGTGTGGTCTGGTTTCAGCTATAACCGCAGCCGGGGCTTAGCATGGAAGTGAAAAGCCACAGCCGACAATGGCAGCAGGCCGAAATCAATTCCATTTGCCTGCGTGATTAATGACTACGGAACGGAGTTGTCAGGGGGCTGCTAAGTCCTCCATTAGCAAGTCCCTGGGAAAGCAGGATCCAGGGCCCCGGGGGGAAACACCTCAGCCCCACTCTCATTAAACTCTAGCCTCCTTTAGCTGGACGGGGCCTCCCACGTTAGTATTTCATTAGCAATGGCCAGAGCTGTGTACTGTATTAAAAAAAAAAAAGTGTATATCCCCACCAGGTAGTTGAATTCTACTATGTGAATAAATTGTGCAGGTTTCTCTAGATTTTCTAAATTTTCATAATCTATTCTGCTTCTGCTAGCCACAAAGGAGAGCAAGGAAAGGAATATGGCAGCGTGCTGAAAGCTCACCCCTTCAGCTCCGCAAGGCCCTGCTCCCCTGCTACTGAGGACCAAATTAGATGGAGAGACTGGAGTTCCAGGGCTGGATCTCTCTCCTCTTTACATTTATTATAAAAGCAAGTGTGTGTGTGTGTGTGTGTATGTGTGTGTAGGGATTGGGTTTGGACCACAATGCTGAGAGGTAAGAGCAGAATTAACCCTTTCCCCCCTATGCAATTTTCCTGATGTAAAGTGCCCCCCCCAAAGCTTCTATTGGCCCCATTCGGAAAAACATATGTCCTTCCCCGGACACACACACTTACCGTACTCTATCCATCAGGACTAGAATCCTGGCTCAAGCTTATTCAATCCATCAAGTGTCAACTATAAAGAAAAGAAGCTGTCCCTTTTTACCTCTCGCGGTTTACAGACAATCCCAAGATTTAAGCATCCGCCTTTTTGCGCAGGTGGGTTGCCGCTTGGCGGGTTTACCAGCGGCCCGGTAGCAGGAGCAGGAGAAGGGCCGCTTGCAATGGCCAAGGAAGTGCCGGTAAGCAGGACTGCTCTCGCTTCCTACTTAGTCTGCCGAAATCACCGGCATTTGCAAAATGTTGAATGTTTCTCGGAAGCCAGTAGAGCACCTCTGCTCTCACCTCCAGGTCCCTCCATTGCGCCCACTCCAAGCAATGTGGCACAAGCATTACCACAGCGGCAGAAGGGAGGTGGGGGAGGGATTGGGGCCAACTTACTTCTTGTTGTCATAGTAGAGTTTCCCAATGGCCCAAGCAATGATGATGGGGAAAGGGATGCCTGTGAAGGAAAGTAAATACAGATTTCAGTGTGGCTCCACGGATAAGGGACTCAGCAATAGGAGGGTGGGGGGCGGAAGGAGGGAGGAAAAAGGATTTGAGGACTCAGCTCAGCTCCCAGGTTTGGGCCTCATCCACACATGCCATACAATAACACCACCATGCTATTTCCTGAGCTCAGACCCAGAACCTATTTTTGTGTGTGAGGGCCTGGTCTTGGAAGGTATGAAGTGACTGTAAAAATGAGAATGCCTGTGAGCATATGCAGAGTGCAGGGGTTAATTTGTGGTCCTGGGATCACTACAGTTCAGTCCCAGATCTGTTTCCAGTACCAGATCAGAAGAGTACACGATGGCACCAGAACTTGCTTTCAGTTCTGGGTGTTAGCAATGGAAATATGTACATGAAAGGAAGAGTGCTTCTGAACAGATGCAGAGGGCTGAGTATGTGCACAAAAGAATGAGTGCTTTTGAACATGTGCAGAGGGCTGAGATTAATCTAGTCCAGGGCTCTCCATCCTTGGGGGTCCCCAGATGTTGCCGCCCTACAGCTCCCAGCATACCCAGCCAGCATGGCTAATGGCAAGGGATTCTGGGAGCTGTAGTCCAGCAACATCTGGGGACCCAAGGTTGGAGAGCCCTGCTCTAGTACATCCTTACAGTGCCGAACTGGGCCCAGAGATTTGTGAAGTAATAATAAACGCAACGAGTTCCCTGAGCAAGCACAAAGTTGCCTCACCACTTAGTAGCTGCATATATCCTGGGCGACGTTGGGCCAGTCACTGCCTCTCAGCCTAACCTACCTCACAGGGTTGTTGTGAGGATAAAATGGAGAGGAGGAGGAGGAGGATTCTGTAAGCCACCTTGGGTTCCTTGCAGGAAAAAAGGCGGGGTATAAATATAATAAATAAATAAATAAATAAATGTTTAAGTTAGGGAATAAGTTAGGGCCTTGCCTGTCCCATTGCCCAGTACATTTCACTGGGAGTGTGCTCTGGGGAGAGTCTCTTCCTTTTATACCAGTGTTCTCCAACCTTGGGTCCCCTGATGTTTTTCGCCTACAACTCCCAGCATGCCCCAGCCAGCGTTGCTGGCTGGGGCATGCTGGGAGTTGTAGGCCAAAAACATCTGGGGACCCAAGGTTGGAGAACACTGTTTTATACAGTGGTAGGGTGAGAAAACGGAGTTCTCCCCAGGAGACGCCCGCTGTCACCTAGCCACTCTGCAAAGCATGCCAACTCACACCAGCCGATGCAGATGAACATCCATTTCCGCAGCTTGTCAGTAGAATAGGTGAGGACGATGGCCGTATGAAGATAGCAGCCCTCGCCAAACATCCAGAAGAAATTGGTGACGTGAAAGTAGTTGTAGGCGGCTGTGACGAGGCGACACCACGGCTACAGGGTGAAGAAGAAGAATAGGCAGAGTGGGTTAAGAAGCACCACAGCCAGACTAGATCCACGACCAAGCTGGCCTCCCCTTTCTAATGGCAAGACTGCTCAGCCGCTTCCGCAGGTCCACACACCCTGGCCCTGCCAACCGTTGAATACCCAGAAAAGTAAGATTGAGGATCCAGACTTTTTGATCTGTCCCCACTAAATCAAAGCACAGCAAACCAGGGATGTTGAAGAGTCTTTGGACCCGAGTCTCGAATCCGAGTCCTTGGTCCAAAATGGTGACTCACGAGTCACGAGTCACTCCCAAAGCTGACTCCACAAGTCCCTATTAAAATCAATGGGTTTTCCCCCCAACAAAATAAGGCTACTTCAGATGTGTGGCTTAAATAAATTCTAGGCACAAGTGTGCCTTTTTATTTCAAAACTCTGCAACTGATTTTGGCAAGAACAGACCAGGCAGACAAACCCAAAATAATCAGGCAGGCAGAGGAGGCAGGGAACTCCAAAGCAGGCAGGCAGAGGCCTTTGTCTTGGACAATTCAAACTGTGGAACTGGTTAAGAAGAGACCGGGCAGGCAGAGGAGGCTGGGAACCCCAAACAGGCAGGCAGAGGCAGCCAAACCATACCCAAAATGTCTGAAAGGTTGCATTTTAGGGAAATGATTTTAAAAAATAAACTTGCTGTACTTCCTAAAACCTATCCATGTTGCATTTGAGGAACACGATTTTGGAACACGAGTCCTTGGTCTCGAGTCCCGAGTCGAGTCTCAAGTCCCATTAAAAATATTGGGACTCGAGTCTCACTCGAGTCAGAGGGGGCAGGGGGGACTCAGTCCGACTCACGAGTCGAGTCCTGGAGTCTCCATCCCTGCAGCAAACTGCTAGAGAGTTCATCTGTAAATGAATTAAGGCTTGCATAACCCTTCAGGGTGCAATCCTATGCATGTTTAGATGGGGGGGGGGACTCCTGGGAGTCATTGGATTTTTTTCCTGTCTAAACATGCATAGGATTGTGCCCTAAATTGGTAGAGCTCCTTCTGACACCTCAGTTCCTTTACAGGCTAAGGAGAACTTTGCTAAGGCTGAGCTGCTAGATCGCTCAGCTCAAGAGACTTGAAAGCATTCCCTAGCCATGTTCTCCAACCTTGGGTCCCCAGATGTTTTTGGCCTACAACTCCCAGCATGTATGCTGGCTGGGGCATGCTGGGAGTTGTAGGCCAAAAACATCTGGGGACCCAAGGCTGGAGAGCCCTGCTGTAGCACCGACAGTCCTTTTTTGGAGAACACTGCCTAGCTTCTTTGACAAAAAAAAGCGTAATCAGCAGATGCCTAGATTAGAATTTCCAGCGCAGAGCAGTAAAGTTTTTGACCTACTCCAATCCCCATCTTTTTTTTTTAGCTTTAAGGCCAGGCACTATGAAACATTGATAATATACCTTTATACCCTCCCCCCCCTGTGAAAAAGTTTGACAGGTTTATGGGCCTTCATATCACCTGATCCACTTGAAGGGGCGGGAATGACAACAGAGCCCCGTGAGTGCAAGATGGGAGATTAAAAAATCCTGTTCCCGTGTGTAGACGCCCATAAATCCACACACAGAAGTTCAGATCTTTCTCTCCCTCTCTCTCTGCGCAGCGTGCAGCGTTTCGGTTGCAAACAGCCAGCCAGCTCCTGTAATCCGACTCCAGCTGCCAGCTCCCCTGTTTACAGATTCCATGTAGCAAAGAAATAACTCTGTAACTCCACAGGTCTATTCTACCTGTTTATTTACTTTAGCAAGTAATATTCTACAGAGTATACATTCCTAGTTACAGTCCATGTGCAGAGTACAATGCATAGCAAGCATTTATTCCAGTGGAGCAAGGTTGGCTTTACTCCACCCAGCAAAGACGTTACATGGTTGCATAAGTCCAGCAAGCAAAAGTCAGAAGAAAAGAGTGAAGAGAGAGAACAGTTCTGCTTCTCTCTAAAATTGCTCCAGACAGAAAAACAAGTCAGTACGTCACCAGAAAGCATAAACCATGTGACAGGCTCATACTGTTTCCCAGGCTTAGCTCCCATGAGAACCAACACGGGAAATAGGAGACAAAACATAACCTGTTTACCAGCCATTCTGTTCCTTCCATGTTGTAAACAATGTGCTGCAGCTTGTGAATGTGATACAGATCACAACATCCCCCCACATACTGTAGTACATCTTGTTTATATTTACTCAATGAGGCCTAGTGCCATCATTAGTTTCCTGTGTCTTACTACAGGCAATGGTTTTGTGAAAAGATCTGCCACCATTTCCCCTGTTGCACAGTACCTGAGTGTTACCCACCCTTTTTGCACACAGTCCTTTACATGAGAGTAACGAAAATCAATGTGTTTGGTTCTTGGCCTACATTTTTCATTGAGAGCCATGCTTATGCAAGCCTGGTTGTCCTCAAAAATTGTAACAGCCTTGTCTACTGGTATGTGCATATCAGCAAACAATTGTTTGAACCACTCAATCTCATTACATGCTTGAGATAGACTGATGAATTCAGATTCTGCGCTAGATACAGCCACACAAGATTGTTTGCGAGTGTACCAGTCAATCAAACTGTTATCATACATTATCACAGTCCCACTTGTAGACTTCCTATCTGTTGCAGACCCCCAATCAGCATCAGTGTACACACAAAAACCTCCCTCTGTGTGTGATGACAATTTCAGTTTGCAATTCATGGAACCTTTTAAATACCTTAACACACGTTTCACAGCTAGCCAATCATACATAGAAGGATTTTGCGTTTTCCTGCTAAGTATGTTTACAGCATTGCTGATGTCTGGCCTACTCACATTTGCCAAATATAGCAGGCTTCCAATAACACTTTGATATTTTCCAATATCCTCAAATTCAGTGTTATCTGTGTGCTTTTGATATTCAAGAGTCATTGAAGTGATAACTGGGTTACAATCCTCCAATCCATGAATTTCCAGCAATTTCTGAATTTTTCCACTTTGTTCAACCAAGAAAGAACCTTCCTCATCTTGGGATAATTGCATTCCAAGATAATGTTGTACCAAACCTAGATCTTTCAGTTCAAAGTGTGCTTGCAATTCTTGTGCAATTTTGTCTTTTTGAATTACTGATTCTGTTACCAGCAATATATCATCAACAAAGACCAACAAATACACCCAGTTTCCCTGTTCTGTGTGATTTGTGTACAGACAGTGATCAGCCTTGCTTTGTTTGAATCCCAAACTAATCAAAACTCTGTCTAGTTTTTGGTTCCAGCATCGAGCTGCCTGCTTTAACCCATATATGGACTTGTGCAGACGACATACAAGACTGGGATTTTCTACAAAACCTTTTGGCTGCTGCATGTAGATTTCCTCTTGTAATTCACCATATAGGAAAGCAGTTTTTACATCAAAATGAAATGCCATCATTTTTCTTTGTGCTGCCAATTTCAACAACAATCTGACAATTGCATACCTTGTTGTTGGTGCAAACACGGAATCAAAATCTACCCCATGTTTTTGTGCAAACCCTCTCGCAACGAGTCTTGCCCTGTACCTTTCCACCTGCCCCTGGTGATTTGTTTTCACCTTGTACACCCATTTACAGGTGATTGCCTTGCGCCCTACAGGCAAAGATACTAGACTCCAAGTTTTGTTATCATGCATTGCATTGATTTCATCCTGCATGGCCTCAAACCAATCATTTTTCACCTTTGGTTCCATGCTCTGGATTTCTTCAAAACTTTGTGGTTCTAAAGCTATCTTGAGAGCTTTATGTACAACAGTTTTCCCACTTTGGAATTCATCCTGATATCTAACAGGTGTTTTGCGTTCTCGGGTTGAACGCCTTAGAGATTGTTCACCTCCCTCCTGCTCCCCAGATATCTGCCCAGTGGCTTGTTCTGTCCCAGAAGCTTCCTGCTGTGTTTCAGACATTGCATGCATTGGCAATTCCACCAGCTGTTTCTGTTCATTTGTTTGCTCGTGAAAAATCACATCCCTGCTCAGAATTACCTTGTTGTGGTGTGGTGACCACAACCTGTACCCTTTTGTTTGTGCATCACACCCCAGCAGAAAACATTCAAAGCTTCTTGGAGATAGCTTTGTTCTGTTTTGAGCCTGTATATGAACAAAACATTTACACCCAAAAATGTGCATGTGTGCTATCTTTGGTTTCCTCCCATGAAATATTTCATATGGAGTTTTCACAGTTGTGGTGTTGGGTAACCTGTTCAGCAGGTAATTGGCATTTGACAGTGCATCCCCCCAGAAACGGTTTCCCACCTGTGAGTCAGCTAATTGAGCCCTCATCATTTCCTGGAGTGTTCTGTTGCGTCTTTCAGCAACACCATTTTGAAATGGGGAGTATGGGGCCGTGACTTTGTGCCCAATACCCTCACTTTCCAAGAATTTCTTGAATTTTGTACTCATGTACTCTCCCCCGCCATCTGTGAGCAATTCACCTATTGGATATTGTTTATATCTGTTCCCAGCCCATTTAACAAATGATTCAAATCTCTCTTGAACCTGAGACTTATGCAGCAGAAGATAAATAAAACCAAATCTTGAAAAGTCATCAACGAGTGTCATGTAGTACCTATTTCCCCCATAGCTGTTTTCAAATGGTCCAGCGACGTCAGAGTGTACTAGCTCAAATATTCTTGTGCTAACTCTATCACTGTGTTTCTGAATGTTAGATCTGTGTGACTTTGCTGTACTGCATACTTCACATTCCACATAATTAGAACAAGGTTTCACTTTCATACCCTCACACAGACCTGGCATCTTTTCTATGCTTCTGTAGTTGGCATGCGCGAACCTTTTATGGAAAATATGCACACAATTGTCATGGGGTTTACAATTTGCATACTTTGCCCTCTCATCGAAATCGAAAACGAAATCCCCCCCCAAAAAATGTGTACAGAGATTTTTAATTTAAGCCGTACTACAGTACTTGTATTGCAAGACGTCGCTTGTATATCAAGTAAAAAATAAATAAATAAATATTTAAAAATCTGCTTGTCTTGCAAAACGCTCTCAAACCAAGTTACTTGCAATCCAAGGTATTACTGTACTAGAGGCCTGCAGCTAAAGATTTCCAGTCAATGTCGGCGCTTCAGCCTTCCTCACCTCTGCAGCTTATGGGAGCTGAGCATCGGCAGCCAGAGACCCATCTGCCTGCCCCGACCTTCTGTGGCAACACAACAATTCAGCCAGTCATAAGAACACAGGAAGCCCACCTTAGACTGAATTAGCTCAGCGTTGCCTCTGCACTAACTGTCCGTTGCGGTCCAGGGCTACAGGGGGGGGTCTTCCTCCAGGCCTACCCAGAGATTCTGGGGCTTGACACTGGAACATCTTGTATGCCGCTGAGCTACAGCCCCTCGCATAGGACTTCATCACCACCACCGCCTCCAAATCCCTTTGTGCTTTACAATATAGATCGGTGCTGCTTTTCCAGGCTCGACCTTCATAAAAGGCCAAGCAGCAGGGACCTCAAAGGTCAGGAGAGGAGGCCAGCCTTCCCTCTTTTGGTTTCTCCTAGATCCGGCAGGCATATGAGCCAAATTGTGGCACTACGGTCATCATCAAGCAGTTTGGGCCAGTTTCAGGTGAACCTACCACATTGCTTTCATGCACTTCTGGATTCATGGTGAGCTGCACCACAAACCACGTGGCATTCCGCAAAATGAAGGCCGTGATCAAGTTCCAGTGGATAATATTCCGTAGGCAGCGGATACTCCTGAAGGAGAAAAAAAGAGACCACACTCAGTGTGACAGAGCAGGCGAGAGACTAAAAGATCATAAGGCCCAAGCACCCCAGTCTCAAGGATGAATCCTCCCCAAGGATGAATCCTCCCCGCATGATTACCCATTATCTGTTTTGGATTAACCTTTTAGCCTCACTCACCTCAGGCGCATGAAGAGGACAAAAGCAGCGAGCAAGGCCCCCAGGGAAATGCAGTGCCCAAGGTAGTTGATGACCACGGCAACATGGTAGTGCAGCTTGCTCCTCTTCTGTCGGGGGAGAAAAGCGCAAGAGAAGGCCGTGAAGCCAAGGCGGGAGTGCAAGAAAGGGGGAGGAGGGGTCTGGTTTCCAAACCACTGGGAGGGAGTGGGTAGGTTGGGCCATTTTTTTTGTTCCAAAATTGCTGGGTCAGAGCCAAAGCAAGTGAGCCAAGACAGAATCTGTCACCTTGGGGTGGAGACAGTGAAGAGTCTGGCATCAGTGGTGGAAACAGGACAGAAACAGGCAGATCAAGGGCAGAGCCTGGCATTTATTTATTATATTTATACCCCGCCTTTTTTCCTGCAAGGAACCCAAGGTGGCTTACATAATCCTCATCCTCCTCTTCCTCTCCATTTTATCCTCACAACAACCCTGTGAGGTAGGTTAGGCTGTGAGTCAAGTGACTGGCCCAAACTTACCCAGTGAGTTTCATGGCCGAGCAGGGACTAGAACCCGGATCTCCCGAGTCCCAGTCCAACACTCTCACCACTACGCCACACTGGCTCACATTATTGGCTAGCTGACTCCCCTAGGGATGGTCAAAGTCACTTCAACCTTAGTGGAGTCCAAAGACAGGCCTGTGGCTCATGCTGGCTCAGCTTGTCTGAGTGTGGAAAGCTAAGCAGGGTCAGGCCTGGTGATTACTTGGATGGGAGACCCCTCCTCTAGTTTCCTGCATTGAGCAGGGGGTTGGACTTGATGGCCTTGTAGGCCCCTCCCAACTCTATGATCTATGACAGAAGTGTCAACTTCCAGGGGACAGAGCAATCCAAAAGCTACTGGTCCTTTTCTCTTATCTCATAGAATCATAACAGGAAGGGCCTTCTCACTAGAACAGTGTTCTCCAACCTTGGGTCTCCAGATGTTTTGGCCTACAACTCCCATCTTGCCCCAGCCAGCATAGCTGGCTGAGGCATGCTGAGAGTTGTAGGCCAAAAACATCTGGGGACCCAAGGTTGGAGAACACTGCACTAGAACCTTGAGTGCTTAGTGGGGCAGGGCAGAGGAGAGGAGGGAGGGCTGGCTCCAGCTTTGAGGGGGCCCAGGGCAAAATGCCCTCCGGTGAGCTCCCTCCTATGTTGATGGGCCCACTCGAGCATACCTGGTGGCAGTGGCAGTGGCAGCAGCAAGCAGTGCTCCATGGTTGGCCGGGAGCCTGCATTTCAATTTCTCACAATGCTCCAGAACACTCAACATGAGGTTGGATCCCAATATAGTCATACTTAGTGTAGACCCACTTAAATAAATGGGACTTAAGTTAGTCTTGACCAACATTCCCCAACTTGGTGCCCTCCAGATGTTTTGGACTTCAACTCCCATCAGCCCCACCCAGCCACCCTGGCCACTGGTCAAGAATGCTGAGAACTGTAGTACAAAACATCTGGAGGGCACCAGATTGGGGAAGGCTGGTCTTGACCAACCTAAGTCTCATTGATTTTAATGGGTCTACTCTAAATACTGACTAACTTAAGACATGACTAACTAACTTAAGTCCCATTTATCTCAATGGGTCTGCTCTAAGCAGGGATGTTGAAGAGTCCTTGGTTTCGAGTCACGAGTCTTTGGACCCGAGTCTCAAGTTCGAGTCCGAGTCCTTGGTCCAAAATGGTGACTCACGAGTCACGAGTCCCTCCCAAAGCTGACTCCACGAGTCCCTATTAAAATCAATGGGGGTTTTCCCCAACAAAACAGGGCTATTTCAGATGTGTGGCTTAAATAAATTCTAGGCACAAGTGTGCCTTTTTATTTCAAAACTCTGCAACTGATTTTGGCAAGAACAGACCAGGCAGACAAACCCAAAATAACCAGACAGGCAGAGGAGGCAGGGAACCCCAAAGCAGGCAGGCAGGCAGAGGCCTTTGTCTTGGACAATTCAAACTGTGGAACTGGTTAAGAAGAGACCGGGCAGGCAGAGGAGGCTGGGAACCCCAAAGCAGGCAGGCAGAGGCAGCCAAACCCAAAATGTCTGAAAGGTTGCATTTTAGGGAAATGATTTTAAAAAAATAAACTTGCTGTGCTCCCTAAAACCTATCCATGTTGCATTTGAGGAACACGATTTTGGAACACAAGTCCTTGGTCCCGAGTCGAGTCTCGAGTCCCATTAAAAATACTGGGACTCGAGTCTGACTCGAGTCAGGGGGGGGGGGGACTCAGTCCGACTCACGAGTCGAGTCCTGGAGTCTGAGTCCCCATCCCTGGCTCTAAGTATGACTAAAACTGGATCCAACCCATAGTGTCGCTCCAGGACATTCTGGGACATTTAAATGGTGGCTCACAGGTATAGCCACTTCTCGTGGGGGACAGGGGTCCAGGACAGTCATCAGTGCTAGTGGGCCCTGCTTGGGCCCTAACAGCTGCCCTAGGATACCAGATGGCTCTGGGCCTGAGAGGAAGGGCTGAGAGTCCAGGATGAATAGGTTGTGTGCATCTGCTGCCTCACACAGGGTTCAGCTTTGGCCACACCACTGCAAACATTTGAAAAAAACATGTTTGGGGTCCAGTTCCCTCAAGGTTTTCAGCCATGTCCGATGCTCCAGTGACAAAAGTGCCACCATGTGCCTGGACTGGTTTGTTCCACTAATCAACTGTCCCTACCATGAGGGAGCCTTCTCCAATCTCAAACCGAAATCTTCTTTGCTGCATTCCTGAGCCCGTTGCTTCATCTTCCCTCAATGGTCCTGGTAAACTTTCCCTCCCACACTTTTTCATAGATTCATAGGATCATAGAGTGGGAAGGGGCCTACAAGGCCATCCAACCCCCTGCCCAATGCAGGAAACTAGAGGAGGGGGTCTCCCATCCAAGTCATAACCAGGCCTGACCCTGCTTGGCCATTAGGACAGTGTTCTCCAACCTTGGGTCCCCAGATGTTTTTGGCCTACAACTCCCAGCATGCCCAGCCAGCTATGCTGGCTGGGGCATGCTGGGAATTGTAGGCCAAAAACATCTGGGGACCCAAGGTTGGAGAACACTGGATTAGGAAACTGCTCTCATGTCCCTCCTTTTATCTTCTCTTTTCTGATGGGCTTTTCCAGGCACGCTTTTACAAGGAGCGGCACGAGCGGACTGCCTTCCGATCGCTACCTGCCTACTAAGATAGCAGCCATAATCACTGCATAGGATCGTAGTAAGTCCCGTAAGTTAAGTACACGTTGTTGTAGAAAGAAGTATTTCCTCTTGTAACTCCTAAAGGATCTGCTGATTTTATTAGGTAATCAAAAAGCTCTAGTGAAACTGATCTGCAGAGGCTTTGAAAATTAATTGTATGCAATCATGGCAATGGAAGAGGACAATGTTATGTTTTGCTGAACGTGCCATTTGGAAGTGGCAGGAGAAGAGCGATAGGGCAGGAAGGGAGAGCTGGCCAGGAGCAGACTGTTCAGCAGTGCAGACCCGCTGCATGAAGGTGCTGGATCATCCTTGAAGGAGGGCTGTGTAAAGGAAGGGATCCTCAGAGACGTAAAGAACAATTTGCAGCCCTCTGCTATTTAAGACGCTGCAGCTAGTTCTCTCCCCATTAATTGCTAATTCACGGAGTGGATGCATGCAAGCCTCACAGCCGGGCAGCCGGCTAATTTAATTAGTCAGCCATCCTCTCCTGTGACTTCTACCCAAGCCCCCCAGGGACAACCAAATTTAATTGCCGCTGCGGATATATCATGTTCCAGGAACCTCTGCTAAATTCTAATTAAGTGACAGCCTTCTGGGATTTTCCAGATAATGGCTACACAGTGAAAACGCCTTGCATGCCTCCTTCCTGCACCCTCCACCATACATACACATGCACAAGCTGCAAAGCCAAGAGATGTTTGCACAAGCCACCACTGGCTGCTGTTACGGTGGCCTGTGGCTTACGCTGGCTCAGCTTGTCTGAGTGTGGAAAGCTAAGCAGGGTCAAGCCTGGTTGTTACTTGGATAGGAGACCCCTCCTCTAGTTTCCTGCATTGAGCAGGGGGTTGGACTCGATAGCCTTGTAGGCTCCTTCCAACTCTATGATCTATGAAATCTATGGTGGTGACACTCAAACCACGGCAGATTCCCTGGGCCAGGCTTGAGAGGAGGGGCCCAAATCGGAAGGGACTTGGTTTAGAATTGTAATGGGAGTCGCGGAAGATGGTGAGGAGTGTAGTGTGTTGCACAGCAGTGCTGCCTCGATGCTCTGTATACTTTGTATCTTGCTCTGCAGTAGCAAGGCACGATGTTGCTTTAATTGCTAGCCTGTGAGTTGGCTGGCTGCTGGCCAACAGAATGACACTGCAAAAAAGAAGCACAGCTGTAATCATTCAAGTGCACGATCTGCTGCTCATGTAGCTGCCTGCTCTCATGATATATAATGTGGTGGGTTGTATGAGTGGGTGTGGTGTTGTGAGTAGTGGTGGATGGGTGTGGTGCAGTTCCTGGTGGTGTGCTGAAGTTGGAAGGAGCGAAAAGGAGCAGAAGAAGCTGTTTGAAGAGCCCTGCTGAAGTCCAGTGCTGGAAGCTGACACCCAGGCGGAGAACTGCTGGATCTTGCATTTCAGTTGGTTAGAAAGAGCACAGTGACTGTGTTGCTAAGGGGTGGGACTTCCACCAGGGAACTTGGGGGAAGGCTGATGGCGTTGTGGTATCTCATGTTCAGCTTTATGATAAAAATGTTTGGGTTTGACCTCCCAGAAGAGTATTTGTGGCATGAAAATTCCTTAAAGAACCTTTGCCAACCCCTCTTGGGGTGACTGTGGCAAAACAAGAATGTGACCCCAAGTCAGAGACACTCCTACAGTGAGGCATGGTGAGGTGGCAGATTTGCGGTGCTTTTAAGGCAGGGCTGGGGAATCTCAGGCCTGCAGGACAAATCCACCTGGGGTCCCAATCCAGCCCTCTGGAGTTCCCCAGGTGGCCACACCCCCTTTCCCCAGCCCCAGCCCCTTTCCCCCAACTGTTTGGTAGGTTCCCGGCTTTGGTGGAGTTTTTTCTCCATTCTAAAAGGTCTAAATGCCTCTCCTAAGGCTCAGTTACTGGTATTTAGTAGTGCTGTGCTGAAACCCTACCAGCCCTTTCACAACCACTTCGTTTCCCTGCAAAAGAGGCAGCCGTTTTTCTGCCTCTTTCGTTCAGATGTTTATTTTTATTTTATTTACAGAAGCAGTATGCTGCTCCATATCTAGACAGATTTTGGAGCAGTGAATAATAAAAAGATAAAAGAATAAAAGCAATGTATTTAAAACAGGATAATATTCTTCAGCAGGCGCCGGAAACAGCACAGTGTCAGAGCCTGCCTGACCTCCAGAGGCAGGGAGTTCCACAGAAATGGGGCCACCACACTGAAGGCTCTTCTCCTGGTGGACTCCAGTTGGGCCACGGGTCCATGTGGCACCACCAGGAGAATGACCTCCGATGACCTCAGCAACTGGGCAGCTTGGTAAGGGAGAAGGCGCTCTCTCAGGTGTCCTGATTCCAAGTTCTTTTGGGCTTTGTACACTAGTACCAGGTTGAGAATTTTGGAGAAATTTCTCAGGGTGCGTGGCTTCACTGCTTCCCTTACTGTAAGGAGGTGGCTGAGGGCTGTGTGTGCTCTTTCTTTTACCATTCCCCCAGACCGCGTTCTGTCCTTGCAACCTCACCGGCTGCTTGGGCTTCTTCGAAAACCCCCTAGAGCGGTGTTCTCCAACTTTGGGTCCCCAGATGTTTTTGGCCTACAACTCCCAGCGTGCCCCAGCCAGCTATGCTGGCTGGGGCATGCTGGGAGTTGTAGGCCAAAAACATCTGGGGACCCAAGGTTGGAGAACACTGCCCTAGAGGACTTAGCCACTGCTTAGGACCTTAGGGCTTTGTTGTTATTTAAAGTCCTTTTAGAAACAACAACAACAAGAAGAATAACTCCTCGCTCAGCTTTCAGGCGCTCATCAGGCCGCAGCACGGAGAAGCTCCAGGGAGGCTTTCCAAGAAGCTCTAGCACCCGGAGAGGCTGCAAAGACAGAATGGGGGTTGGGGGGGGGGGAGGAATGGTAAAAGAAAGAGCGCGCACGCACGCACACACACACACACACACACACCCAGCCACCTCCGTGAAGTAAGGTAAACACCAAAGCCCTGCACCCTGAGAAGTTTCTCCAAAATTCTCACCCCTTCTCACAATTTCCAAGTGCAATTCCTCCCCTCTCCCCACTGAATGGTCGAAAATAAGTAGATCAAAAAGTTCAGCACAGTGCTAGTATTAAGATCTTTCCATTAAAATATGCTGGGTTGTTGGGGTTTTTTGCAACGTTGGCTGCACCCCTTTTGCATTTGGCCCTGCCTCTTTTGCCTTTTGGTCCACCCACCACTGGAATGCAGTTCCCGAGAGCTTCTCTGAAAGTGAGTTTGGCCCTCAGGCAGGACCGGTGCAAGGCAGTTTGGTGTCCTAGGCAAGATCAGATATTTAGCACACACCCCTTCCCACTTGAGCGCTGAATTTTTTCCCCAAGGTGTTTCTGGCGCCCCCTTTAGCCCTACGCCCTAGGCAGCTGCCTAGTTGGCCTAATGGTAGCACCGGCCCTGCCCTCAGGCTGAAAGAGGTTACCCATCCCTGCATTAAGGGCAGCAAACAGACACAGATTCTTTCTTATGGAGCATAATACATCAAGAAGACCTTCTGTCTGTGCAAGCCCCCTTAAAAGTATACCTGAAGACTGAAATTAGGGATCACTAACTAACTTTTAAGTCAGTCAAGAGTAAAGCTAAAACAAATTTCATGGACGAGCTGTCTAACAACAAAAATATTCTCAGGAGTCCTTTGAAAGAAGCCATGAAGTGATTCCAATTTGCTGTACAGGCAGTCCCTGAGTGAAGTACACCCGACTTACAGACGACCCATACTTAAGAATGGACCTCTGGGTCCCCCGGTGCTACGTCGTTTACGTAGCATACATAGCATAGTATACTATGCAATTTGCGTAAGTTGTGCAATTTGCGTAAATGCTGATTCCCCCCCTCCCTACAGAATGCTATGGTGTTCTGACTTACATACAAATTCAACTTAAGGACATTCTTAGGAATGGAACTCGTTCGTAACCTGGGGACTGCCTGTATAGGGCCTTTATGGAGAGAGTACTATGGACCATGCTTCATATGCTCACTGTGATCTGATAATCGTGTGGTTATTACCAAGCCCGCACACAGAGAAGCACATTAATGCCTGAAATGTACGACAGTTCATACCTCCTCACTGAGGATTTCCTGACACTGGGAGTAATTCACGCGGGTCGCCCAGCTTCCATTCGCAAAGCATTCTCTGTACACATTGTCTGTAAAAGAAAAAATGCAGACAGGACTGAGTGGTGCCAGGAGCACAAAACAATCAACGTAAGAGACTGAAGCTCCAGCGGGGAAACTGAAGCATGCCTGGGGATGATGGGAGTTGTTGCCCAAGACATCTGGAGAGTGCCAGGATGGAGAGGTCTGCACCAACAGGTCCCACAAATAAGGCTAGAAAGCTGCTCATGTAATGTAGCAGGGATGGGACAAGACCCCAGAGAACTTTAGGGACAAGACCCCAGAGAACTTTAAGGACAAGCGGGTCGTGCTGGCTACAGAAAGGGATGGGAAATCAGTGTCAGGATTTGAGGACGAGAATCACGTGCCCTGTACATCGACAGAGATTAATCATTTTGGCAACTTACACAGCAGTCCTATACGTGTCTACTCAGAAGTAAGCTCCGTTGAGTTTGACGAGCCTTTCTCTTGGGTCAGTGGGCATAGGATTGCAGCCTTAAACTGAGATCCAGTGGGATATATAATAATCTGCATATATAGAAATGAACCTAATGTGACATTCCTGGGGATATGCAATTCTGCTCCTACACAGCCCAGCCGGCGTCGGAAAGGAAGAGGGTTGGAAAAGATGACCTTTCATTTTCTTGCTCGAATGATCCTTTTGCTCTTTCTTCCCAGCGTCTTCAGTTTTGCACCTTTCTTCTAGCATTAGCAGCCTCCTCCTCAGAATAAATTCTTGGCACATCATGCAATTTTCCTCAGAAATTTCGCAGACAATGCTAGCAGAAATGGGAGTGGCCCTGAAAAGCCACGGCCATGACTCACTGGCTTCAGCTCCTGGGGAAATGAGCTGGTGGGGGTGGGTGAGTGACTTAGGGGTGGGGTGCTGATGTCTCCTCTTGTTGGAAGAAATGAGGGAAGGGAGAATGCTAAGCCCTTTTGAAACGGTGTGACAGGATCATTTCCCGCTCACATTATGGCTTCATCATCACCACCGTCTTTTAACCTCTTCAGACGCCTCAATGCTCTTCCGCTCATTTCAGATCAAAGCTGTCAGGTCAGATAAGGAGGGTGATATATAAGCCATAGCTGCTACTTCAACGGAGAGAGCCTATTGAAATGCTGACAGGCTTCATGCAAGCAAGACAGTAAGACATTGTGCTGGCTCAGGGCCGGCCCGAGGCGATTTGCTGCCTGGGGCGAAGGACAAGATGCCCCCCCCCCATTCCACGTACAAAAACCCAACTGGACTGGCAGTTGAATCTTACTTCAAGATTGGCTATGGGGCAGCACACCCGAGGGAAGCAGGCTGACTTAGGAGGCGCTGGGGCGGACGGCAGGGCACACACACACCTCTGCCCGTCGACGCCTGGCCACCGCTCCCTGCCCCCCCCCCCCCAGCATCTGCTGCCTGAGGCGGCTGCCTCACTCTGCCAAATGGTAGCACTGGCCTGGCTCCACCACTTAGCTCACGTGGTGTGGGCACGGCCTCGGTTTGAAGTCACGAGCATGTCAGGCAGTGGTGTCCCCCTGAGCCTAACCAACCTGAGCCCCTGATGATTCTGGGCACCACCCTTTAAGAAGGACGTAGACAAACTGGAGAGGGTTCAGAGGAGGACCACAAGGATGATCAAGGGACTGGAAACAAGGCCCTATGAGGAGAGACTGAAAGAGCTGGGCATGTTTAGCCTTCAGAAGAGGAGACTGAGGGGAGATACGATCGCACTCTTCCAGTACTTGAAGGGTTGTCACACACAGGAGGGCCAAGATCTCTTCTCGATCATCCCAGTTTGCAGGACACGGAATGATGGGCTCAAGTGACAGGAACCCAGATTCCACCTGAACATCAGGAAAAATTTCCTGACTGTCAGAGCAGTAAGACAATGGAACCAACTACCTAGGGAGGTGGTGGGCTCTCCCACTCTGGAGGCATTCAAGGTGCAGCTGGACGGCCATCTGTCGGGGATGCTTTGACCTGGATTCCTGCATTGAGCAGCGGGTTGGACTTGATGGCCTGGTAGGCCCCTTCCAACTCTACTTTTCTATGATTCTATGATTATGTGCACCACGGCGGGGGTGGGTGGGAAGGGAGGTTGGCTGAGTGGTTTAGCCAAACACTCCCAAAGCAATCACAAGAAAGCTGGATAGGGCATTGCTTGCTGAATGCTGATCAAAGTCCTCCTTAGCCAGCCTACAAGCACCATGAAAGCACTAACTGCAGGTTTTAAGTTTCAGGAGGGTTTGCGGGCACACGGGTGTGTGTGTGCATGTGTGTGTGCGAAGTCGGTTTGATTCTCCCCCCCCCCGCACTCCACATTTATTATTTTCAGCAAAGGGCGTGAGATCGTCGCTACTGTTGTTTGAGAACATTTCCTGCCCTGCCTGACTCCCCCAGTTTGTTTGAAGTTTGGTCCTCCACACAAAGAGAGTAGGTTCAGAAGTAGGTTCAAGGCCATTGGGATCTGCAACAAAATGTTGCAGTGTATCATCATCACTTCCTAACAGGAGCACTCCTGTTCAGGGTGCCAGCCAGCCAGCCTTGCCCCCTCCAGGATACTATCAGTGGTTAGGGGCTCAAGCAGGGCATTCCATACGCAGCCCCGTTTTCTTTTCTGACTGACACTCAACATTCCATGGCTACTGAGCATGCTCAGTCCTTATTGGCTGGGTTGGGGGGGGGGTTGCACCTTATTTATTCATTTTGTTTATGTTTTGTACTTCCGCAACCCTCGAGGTTGCATGCCCATACCGGCATCTCGTTTCTCAGTGCCCTTATTTTGACTCCATTCTGGTTGGCACTTACCACCTGAGTTCGCTATTATTGGGAATGATTGCAACATACCTGGATACAGAGGCCTAATACATTGGCAAAATACTACAGAAGAGGTTTGGCCCTAGCAATGATAGGGCTTTCCCCATGTGCGAATCATAGCTCTGCCTTGATTCACTGGCTTGATTGAATGCTCAGATTCCATCATAAACAAGGCCTGATGACAGATACTTAGCAAAGCAAAGTGCAAAAGGACTGAACTGAAAAAACACACTATCAGAACAGAGCTGGAACGTTACCAGCTTTCTTCCTCACCATTGCGTTCAAGAGTCTGGAAGGACTATGTCTCTTCCTGGCCAGCTGGGAATCAATCAAGCAGAAAAGTCTGCAAGGAGGCCGACATGGTCCAGCCACAGAGCAGGCAGCTTTTGAAGAATCTCTGAGGTTCAAACCACGCATTACATAAGCCCTGGTGGCCTCCAGATGTGTTGGAGTACAGCTCCCATCATCCCCAGCCAGCAATCTGGCTGGGGATTGTGGGGGGGGGTTGTAGTCCAACACATCTCGAGGGAACAGGCTGGGGAAGGCTGTGTCACACGCTAACCTAAAGAATCCACTTTGGAAGGGGGAAATTTAGAACAGAGGAATGAGCGGAGGGGAAGGGGGCACTTATAATTCTTTCCACGCCTGCCATTTCCCTTCTCCAAATTGCTCCCCACCAGGGGCCTTCCCCATGCAAACATGCATTTTGAATAGGGTGTGGGAGCGAGGTGGGGAGTCATTGGTAGTGGGGGGGAGCAATTTGGAGTGGAGAAACAGGGGGTGGGGAAAGGGTTAAGCATGCCACTCTCCTGCTCCCCTCCATTTCTCCATTCCTGATTACCCCCTCCAGATATGGTCCTCCTGTTCAAAAAAAGGACTGTCGGTGCTACAGCAGGGCTCTCCAACCTTGGGTCCCCAGATGTTGCTGGCCTACAACTCCCACCATACCCAGCCAGCATGGCTAATGGCAAGGGATTCTGGGAGCTGTAGTCCAGCAACATCTGGGGACCCAAGGTTGGAGAGCCCTGTGCTAGAAGCTTGGCCCTTCTGTGATAGTATGAGCAGTACCTTCTGCTCACTGCATTTGAAGTTGCATGTCAAGCTCTGGTCCCAACCACAGCTGTAACTTACTGTTCCTCTAGTAGTGGACAGATCACTACTTCATGTACAGGTTAGGAACCTAAAGAAAGTCTAGAACTATGTGAAATTCTGGAGTAGTCTCCCTGGGACAGTTGTGGGGACATATAATAGAGGCTCTCTGATTTTGAGATAGATCGGGGGAAACTTATGAAAGGCATCTTGTGAGTTGTAGTCTGTTGCCTTGATTGCTACGCTGGCTGGGGCATGCTGGGAGTTGTAGGCCAAAAGCATCTGGGGACCCAAGGTTGGAGAACACTGTGCTACAGATACAAATGTTTGCATGCAATGTGTAAGTTTGGCCTTAACAAACAAAAAGCAGAAAGGAGGGATATCTACTTCATGCCAGTTATGTGGCACAAATGCAAAAAACCCATCCTTGCTATGACATTTGCCTCCAGGATGAAACATACGATTACCGGTACATCTTGACCCAGCCTAGGAAATGGGTTTTTTTGCTAAAAGTCCTGATGAGAAATAGCCAAGATGACAAAGTAGCCTATTTGATACCATTAGATAAAATCTCCCAAGATCTTTGGCAGCGAGAATTTAGAAAGAAAAACGTCTCAATAACCCCTTCTCTGGGGCAATCTTCTCTCGTTGGGATAATTTATTGTTCTGATACAGGGGGCTTTACAATTGACAAAAATTGCCACGCGTGGGTGTGAAAGATTAAAGCTTTCTATACTGTCGTCAGCCCGGCTTTGGGAAAAGGAGCATAGTGGGATATTTTCCTCTTTTCACATGTGGTAAGGGACAACACATTGTGCTTAAAAAAAATAATACCCAAAGAAATTGAAGATGACATGTGGGCTCCAGTCCGTGAAAGCTTGTGCCACAATAAATGGCCACAGGTGGAGACAGCAGCTTGGTAGCTGGCCTGTGAGGCGGGCGGCACAGGGGCAACAGCAGAAGCCTCCATGTTGTGCTGGGAGCACAATGCCTACCCCAAGCCACCTGAGGCGGTCAGGACAGGAGGGTAGCCCAGCGGTGGCAGCAGTGAAACAACTGGCCCCAATCCACTATTTTATATCAATAGTCACTCAGTATGCAGAACGAGTAAACTGGCTGGAGATATAGATGTTTCTGAGGAACAATCACACACAGTCTGCTAAACCACAATTGCTTTTAATCTCTGCTCATTAGGGAAGTTCCACATTCATAGGATTGTTTCATTTATGCTCCTTTTGCAGGATTAGATAAGCAAGTTCCTGTCATTCCAGCCTCCTGGGTCTCTAGGCGGTTTTGACCTTGCAAGATATGTGATGTCAACATCACATGTTGATGTTGACATCAACATCAGTGGCAGGCTGTTCTTCCCAGCTTGCCACTGGAGACAGAGGCTTATGCCACCTCATCAGGTGGGGGGCGGGGGGCGAGCAGCTCTGGCCACAGGAGTCTGTTTATGCAACAGACTAACATGGTTCAATGCTGATGGATTTTCTCTATGGAAGGCACTGTATTTAGCTGTATGAAATGGAAAACTATCAGCCTCATTGGAGATATAGATATATATATACACACACACACACACACACACACACACCACTTTAGGGCATCACCTTACGCAACTTACTAAGTGGAGTCTAGCCCACGAAAGCAAATGCCACAACGCACTGGTTAGCCTTTAAAGTGGCACAGGACTCTGTTGCTTTTACATTGGTGTAATGGCCATGATTTCCTATCTTGCAAAGTGTGAGAACTGTCTGGGTGATCCATCAGACCTTGAGTGTGAGGATAATCCCCAGTGCTAATTGGGTGCATTTCTATAACACCCAACAACATCCAGTCCTCAGTTGTAACAATTGCCCCAGAGAACAAAGAAAATAACCCCAAAATCATATGCATGGGGAGTGGGGCACTCTGTAGCATGCTTTAGGTGCCAATTAAAGGCTCATTTCTTTACCCAGGCCTTCCTCAAGTGAGTGTGCTGCCAACTGTAATTATGCTGTTGTATTGGTTTTAATTCTTTTGTTGATGTTTTATATAAATGTTTTAGCAATTATGTATTTTAATTGAATTTAACGTACACATACACACAGTGACATGAACACGGGTATAGTTTTTCCTTGGTAACCCCACGTAGTCTTCTTGGCAGCCCCTGTCTGCATAATCCCCACCCCAGGGGGGCGAACCTGCCAAACCAGTCCGGCAGGTACATAACTTCAAATAGGCCAGACAGGGAATGCAAAGAGTTTCAGTGAGACCCCTCGGCCGGAATCCATAGGACGAAGCATGGACCATCAAGAAATACAGGTAGTCTCAAAGAGCTGTAAAAGTACTGGGGGGGGGGCATGATAAGCCACAAGGCGCCACCGGTTCCTGGGCAAACCTGAGCCCACCTGACCCGAAGGGGGCAGGGACAAGCACACCTCTCTCGGACCACCCTGAGTTCACCTGATCAAGGGGGCAGGGATAAGCCCACCTGACCAGCAAGGGGCGGGCGAGGGGGACTGGTTGAGGTATAAGACCCCGATACCCACTCAAACAGGTTGTTAGGAACCCGAGCACGAAATCCAACTTCCAGTCCAGCTTCCGCTGGGTCAAGCAGTTCCAAACCCTGGGCAGGAGGCTTGGAGCCGGCTAGCAGCAAGACGTCGTATCCATCTCCGACCCGAGGTAACCTTTTGCTGTAGTACGCTAGCCTGGGAAACCGCTCATTGATAAAGTCTGAGGTCACCCTCAGGTCTTGTTGTATAGTAGTCCTAGAAAGTCTATTAGTTCCGCTCCATTTAACTCATAGTAAATAAAAGGCTTATGGAGTTTCCTTTTGCTGCGCAAGTGTCCTAGTCAATTTCATTTTGCTTAAGCGGGCTGTAGCTCAGTGCCGGTTAACCCGTTAAGCACCGAACTCACGCAGAGGACCCGGTTGCTGGTCCTCCACATATATCATAAAGCATTTTAATGTATTTAATTTTCTTGTAAACTGCTTAAGAGATATTTTAAATATGGTCCGCGATATATTAATTAATTAATGCCGCAATCAAGGCGATAGACTACAACTCACAAGATGCCTTTCATAAGTATCCCCTGATCTATCTCAAAATCAGAGAGCCTCTATTATATGTCCCCACAACTGTCCCAGGGAGACTATTCCAGAATTTCACATAGTTCTAAACTTTCTTTAGGTTCCTAACCTGTACATGAAGGAGTGATCTGTCCACTACTAGAGGAACAGTAAGTTACAGCTGTGGTTGGGACCAGAGCTTGACATGCAACTTCAAATGCAGTGAGCAGAAGGTACTGCTCATACTATCACAGAAGGGCCAAGTTTCTAGCACAGGGCTCTCCAACCTTGGGTCCCCAGATGTTGCTGGACTACAGCTCCCAGAATCCCTTGCCATTAGCCATGCTGGCTGGGTATGCTGGGAGCTGTAGGCCAGCAACATCTGGGGACCCAAGGTTGGAGAACACTGTAGCAGTTATACCAGGCCTGGCCAATCCAAAAAGCTTCATACTGCCTGCCAATCACAGGGCCTGATGCTGCATACTCCATTCCCTTCTGTGCCTAAAGAGGGCTCTAAGGCCCATGTATATACAGGCTACTTCAGGCCATGAGTGTTGCTGGTTCAAGCCCTGGCTCAGTACACATTCTTACTCCCCCACAATCATTCTGGATCCGTCATCCTTTAATTAGTTCCACCCTTTGGTTTATAGTTGCCGATGGAGGACCCTCCCTACCCCTCTTGCTCCAGGCATTGTGCCCCCCTCCCCAGCCTCTTCCAGCTTACTTGTGGTGTTGTATCGCACTCCAAAGAAATACTCAGGGCAGGGTTGTGCCACCAGCTGCCCTGCGGCACTGCGAGGCCAACAGGTCCCTATCAGATCCACTAAGGCATCGCACTGGGGACCTGCAGGGAAGGAAGCAGAGAAGAATTAGCAAAAAATAGGGATGTTGACATCACATATCTTGCAAGGTCAAAACCGCCTAGAGACCCAGGAGGCTGGAATGACAGGAACTTGCTTATCTAATCCTGCAAAAGGAGCATAAATAAAACAATCCCATGAATGTGGAACTTCCCTAATGAGCAGAGATTAAAAGCAATTGTGGTTTAGCAGACCGTGTGTGATTGTTCCTTAGAAACATCTATATCTCCAGCCAATTTACTTGTTCTGCATACTGAGTGACTATTCATATAAAAACAATAAAATTAGCCTAGGTACTAACTACGCATGCCAGATGCTTGCAGTTCTTATGAGGCATAAAAAAGCTGCCATAACAAATGCTCTTAAAAGGGGTGTGTGGCTAGTACATGACTAAGATGGACACCTAGTCTTCGAGCATCTCTGCCTACCCTCCCTCTCAACCTTACAAACCGTGATTTCATCTTCAACTTTTTACCCCAAAATTCCTGACAAAGTCAGGGAATGAGATCTGTCTGATCCCCAGGCCTCTGCATCACTTCCACTGTCACAAACAAGGTTCCAAGCTCCTCCAAAGCACTAAAAGGCACCAAAGGCAAAGATGACAACCTGGCAGAAGATACAGTAATACCTTGGATTGCAAGTAACTTGGTTTGAGAGCGTTTTGCAAGACAAGCAAATTTTTAAATATTTATTTATTTATTTTTTACTTGATATACAAGCGACGTCTTGCAATACAAGTACTGTGGTACGGCTTAAATTAAAAATCTCTGTACAATTTTTTTGGGGAGGGGATTTCGTTTTGATATAAGAGTGTTTGGAATTACAAGCACGTTTCCGGAACGAATTATGCTCTCAATCCAAGGCATGACTGCAATCTGAAAAATCTGTTTCAGTAGCTGAGATCAGAACTACAAGAGGACTGGTCAGTTGCACTGCAGCCATGAGACAGAAAACTGATGGAACTATCAAAGAAACTGACCAGCCTAAAATCTTCCAGGAATGAAGCTATGGAGCTCAGTCTGACTCAGGACAAGAATTTTTTTAATCTCACTGCACTTACTCAGAACCTCCAAGCCAAGGTAGAAGACTTGAAGAATAGAAGCTGCAGGCTGAACCTGCATGTCAGAGGGCTAAAGGAACAAGAAGAAGTGGGAGATATGGCCGCATTTTGTATTAAATTGTTTGCAGAGATATACCTAGACAGGGCCGGTGCTACCATCAGGCCAACTAGGCAGCTGCCTAGGGTGCAGGGCTAAAGGGGGCGCCAGAAACGCCTTGGGGGAAAAATACAGTGCTAAAATGCGTATTTTACCAAGTTTGTTTTACCAATCATATCTTGACTTGTAGTAGACGGAATTTCACAATTGACTTTTATTTCATAATGGGCATAGGGCTGGAGGGAGGGAGGGCTCAAGTGGGAAGGGGGGGCGCTAAATATCTGATCTTGCCTAGGGCACCAAACTGCCTTGCACCGGCCCTGTACCTAGAGCTACACTTGACAAACCAGGATATTGAAAGAGCCCACCAGGCCCTGGGCCCTAAGCCTCAACATTCAGGCTACCCAAGGAACATCATAATTCGTTTTGCACAATATCTTCGCGGATCTTCCTACACTGCAGCTGCCGTTTTGTCTCGCAAACAGCACAACACAGGGCTCCATTGACGCTGCTGCTTCATACTACTGAAAAGCGCAGGTTCAGGTTCATTTTTACATTTCTCAACTATGAGAAACCAGGGTGGGCAGGGGGAACATCTTTACTGTTACATCTCTCCTCAACCCCCACCACTCCCATTGAGACCACTGGGAATGCTAAGTCCTCTGACCACTGCGCCACACTGACTTGTCCACGCAACCCCCAGGAGGTGCCATTACCTTTGGACTCTGAGGAGTGGAATTCGGACTCCTCTAGCGAACAGGGAGATCCTGGGGAGCAGTCCCCAACCGGCTTCCCCCTCCTCCAACCTCCATTCCCCAATGCCTGTGGGGACAGGCTGCTAGCCCTTTAACTGCCAGAGTTTTCAGGGAGACTCTCCTGGCCTGACCATAAAACCCTGCCACCAGCTGCTCTCAGACTCTGCTGGAGTAACTTGTCACTTCCCTGGCTCCAGGATCACTGACCATGGTCCTGAACCTGACCAAAGCTCCAAATGTGATCCAGCCATTCTGGACCACACGACCCTCCTTGCCTGAGCTGACACCCAGGACAACTGATGGATTCCTGATGGATCCTGACACCTAAAGACAATAAAGATCCTAGATTACCAGCATCCTACCACCCAATCACACTGCTTGATCAGGATGCCAAATTCTTCCTGGCCAATTGACTGAACCAATTCATCACACAATACATCCACACAGACAGCTTTATGCCGGGTCGTCAAATAGCTGATGCAATTTGCAGAGTCTTAAATATTATTTACCACAGCAGCTGTACTAAATCTCCAGTCTCTATCACATCACTGGACACTTTAAAGGCCTTCAACCAGGTAGAGTGGCTTTATTTACTCAGAGCCATACACAAAATGGATATGGGTGAGCAGTTCCAGGCAGCAGTAACTCAGCTCTATGCTGCCCCAGAAGTGCTTATATACACAAATAAAACGGATTCCCCTCCTATAAATTGCACAGAGGGACAAAGCAGAGCTGTCCACTCTCCGCTCTGCTTTTTGCCATTGCTACCGAGCCCCTAGCACAAACAATTCACAGCCTCCCAAACTTTAACGGTGTTAAGATAGACCCGATTACCCATTTGATCAATCTCTTTGCAGATAATGTCCTCCTGTTCCTTTCTAACCCTGAAATGGCTATAACTAGCACTTGAAGAAACGATGTCTGTATTCCAATATCATATTGGTCTTAAAATAAATTATGATAAATCTGAGCTGTTTGCCTGCAAATGCCACCCCGAGTCCAAAAGAAACTTCAAAATCTGGCCCAACTAACTCTGAGGCATTCCTGCTTAAAATATTTGGTCATACAAATACAGAAAGACCTGCAGCCACTGGTTCCCCAGAATTACACACTTGTAATAAAATGGATGAAACATAAATTGAAATCATGGGCCAATATGAAGCTATCCGTTCTAGGCAACATTGCCTCTATAAAAAATGATGACACTGCCCAAGCTTTTCTTTCTTTTTCACATGATTCCTATTCCCCCGGTGGACAACAAACTGAAAAAAAATGGCAAGGACTTTTAAAGAGATTTATCAATAAAGGGAAAATGTCTAGATTGATTGAAGCTGCACAATATCACAAATATTATACTTTGCTTCTTTCTAGATCAAACAATTAACAAGCATCATAAGAAATGATATGAGTATAACCTGGGTTTCTATGGAAACTACAAATAGCTCCCTCTTGCACCAGGCACTTCCCTTTAAGAAACTCATCAAGACGGAGATAGGGAAGATCAAAACCCCTTTTTATAAAGCAACACTTAAGGCTTGGAAACTGTGGGCCAAATTCCTTGCTCCATCCCCATTCCCTTATACCCGATCTTAGACCATCTGAAGTTCAAAACACCAGATAAACCAGCACAGGTCCTGTGCTAGAGGGAAAGGGGATTTCTTCATGTCAGGGACTTGTTCATAAGGGGGCAGTTTATCTCCCTTCCTGCTTTGGGAATGCAGTTACAAGGTGTTAGAGCTTCCTGCTACAAAAGCATCAACTAATTATATTTGCCATAACACTAGCCAGAGAAGAAGGTTCTCTCCGAGTGCTAACAATATTTGAAAATGCAGGTTTACCTCAGAGTGGCTTTACAAAAGGTCCAAACAATATAAATGGTTGGTTGATCTCATCTATGAAAACTCATGGGGGCTAAAATTAGAATGGGAATCAAATTTGAACAAGACCATGACAGGATACCAATGATCTTGGATTTGGTCCACCCCTCCGTTTCGCACAATCTTGGCACAAATAAGGGAAGCCACTATGAAGGTGGTCCATCATTGGCACTTCACCCCAATTAAAATACATACTTTTAACAAGTCTCTCTTGCCTTTGTGCTGGAGGGGATGCGGTCAAGTTGGCTCCTTAATTCAGATGTGGCCTTTGTGCCCATTTATTAATGACTTTTGGAACCAGGTTCTCTCAACAATATGCAAGATAATTGGGCAACAAATCAAAGCTCATGGAGCCCTACTTCTACACTTTCAAATATGAGAAGGAGCATCTTTTACCCAAGGATTTGATTGTGATAATGCTTGCAGCTGCGAGACATGAAATTGTGTTGAACTGGAAGTCCCCAACTGGACTCTCGTGACAAAAGTGGCTGAACAGAATATGGAAAAATGCTCTCTCTGAAAATCTGACACATTGATTGAGGCTTATCAAAGGACTGGAGAACTGAGACTTATTTATAGAAGCATGGCATCCTTTTATTGCATATGCACATCCACAACATCCACACACACACACACACCCCATCTGTACAACTTGAATTTTGGAATGAATCACTGTGAAACTGATCACTTTCTTTCCAATACTGTATGAGCCTGTTTTGTTACTGCTTTATACAAACAAATCTTAATTAAAAAAGATAAAAACAACAACAAATGCTCTTAAAACACACACACACACACACACACACACACACTTTTACCACCCCTTTAAAATGGCACCTCTGGATCACTGTCTGGAGAACAGTGGCCCCTGACAAGACCAAAAGTGACCATACCTGTCTTACTTCATCTGTTCGCATCATGTACCTACCACCAATGATAAGACACTGATGGGGAAATGCCAACACCTCTGATAAGTGGCTTTGAAACATGATGTTTGTTGATGATGGAGCAGAGCCACAAGGAAGTTCTTTCATAGAGTCGCGCCCCCCCCCCCCATATTTTTGGCCATTTCTTCTAATCTCTAGCCCACAATGAATGCAATGATGTTCGTTGTATGGCATTGGCATACTGTTGTGCTACCTTATACGTAAATGTTCTTAGGAACATTTCAACCACCAGACAATTCCTACATGGAAAGCCTACATGTGTCTTTCATGTTGTGCTGCTTTTAATGTATTTGCATTTTGTATGGTAGTGTATTGTATGAATTGTTGTTAACCGGCCAGAGAGCTTTGGCTATTGGGCAGTATAGAAATGAGGAGGAGATGAAGACAAAGAAGCCACCGCCACGGGGAGTCACAAAACATGGTTTCCCACTGAATGTAGCAATATACACATGTATGTGATTGACAAATGTTATGATTTACATGAGGGATGCATATGCTAATTTCTAGCAGAAATATTTGCAGTATTTGAAGCAGCCCTTGGGTGATGGGTTTTGCTCATTCTCAGGATGTGATTGAATGCCATATTTGGCAGGAAAGGTCCTCCAGATTAAACTGAATGGCAATCCTAGGGTTTTGCTTTTTTTTGCTTTCCTCTGCCATGTGTGGTTTGACTGCCTGTAAGAGGTATCCAGAGCAATTTTCCCCACAGGCACTTTCTTTGCAAGGCCATTGCTCTCTGCCTGTGGACCAGTGTGGCCTAGGTGATGATGCTGGGTACAAGGGGGGTGACGTAGGAGGGGAGAGGTAGTGGATTTGGATTGGATCGTCTTTGGTCTGTTCCAGAATACTATGAATTGTGATGGCTTTCCTACACAACTTCTGTGCTTTGCACATTTCCCCCTTGTTCAATTTGACATCGGGACCATGCACAGCTTGCCACATTTGCAGAAAGCAAGCAGGCCCTACCGTTTAATAACTTCACAGTTCCTTCCCTCTGGAATGTTGAACCTAATTACCGTAGCTTGTGGTCTCTGTTATTAAATGAGTCATTTCTGAAGGCTTCTGGAATTAGCTCCTGCAAATTACTTAAGACCATGCTGAAAACAGCAGACTTCTCCTCCGGCATGCCCTAGAACAGGCAGTTCTAAAAAAAAAAAAATCCATCGCCGAGAACTTCATCCCACATGGAGCTATTCACCCACACTGGAGGTGGAAAAATTCAAAACTCTATGATTATCTTCATTTGGATGTCTGACAGCTGTTTTAGTCCAATTTTGCAATGCCAGTGTTTTTCAGCCTCTTAAGGAACGAAAGAACAGAAGGAATTAGACTAATTGCCCTCGTCTAAGCCCCATCTCTGATGGTGGCTAGTACAGAAAGTGGAGGATCTTTAAGCTGAAATTAAATTCTGGAACTAGATTCTACCATTTAATTTGTTTGCAATAATTCAAGATATAAATGCCTCTGATTCAAATGGGGGGGGGATCAGGCTGTTGAATTTAGAAAACAAGATATAAAGTACTGAGTTTGGTAATTTAATACGGTTGCATTAAGCTAGGGGGCCTTGTGTTCTACTTTACAGAGGACAATCCTCTATTTGAAGGCATCCTCTATTTAAAGGGCTGTCCAATTTAAAGATAAAGAACCATCAGAAGGAAGTTCTGGGCTTTAAACTTGCCCATCAACAGTGAGCACTTGGACAGTCAGGTGTACAGGTCACCTGGTCACAGTTTCCCCCATTATGGTGATATGTATTGTATTTGTATTTAAACAATAGTAATTACGACTAGATTTATAATGACTATAGATTAGCACATGCTGGCTGGGGGATGCTGGGAGTTGTAGTAGTTCCCCCCCCTGTCTAAACATACATAGGATTGCACCCTAAATGGCTTGGGACCAAGATATTTGAAGGACCACTTACACCTGAATAAACCTGCCGGCCGGGCCTTAACATGGGCCAAGGAGGTCCTGCTCATGTGCCTACCAATAAGATCTATGAGGTTGGTGGACACAAGAGAGATGTCCTTTTCTGTGGTGACCCCATTTTTATAGAATGCCCTTCCATGAGAGGTATTCCTGGCACCCTCCCTTACTTTTAAATTGGCCTTAAAGACTTGGATGTTTCTGCTTTTAATTGATGCTGGCCCATATTTTATATTTTATGGTTTTAACCTGTCACTATTTTTATTTTTTATTTGTATTAAAATAGTATTTTAATGCTGCTGTTTTAGTTAATTTTATTTATTTATCAATATTTTACCAGTTTATGTTTTTATTTTGTAAATCACCTTAAGAAGATTTTTCTCTTTAAAAGTGGTACAAAATAGTTTAAATAAATATATATAGGTATATCTGCAGACATATCCATGTTTTTTCTCTGCTGGCTTATGGCCCTCTGGGTAGTAATCATCAGCCAGTCTGACTGAAGTGTGCATATGTGGTATTCAATCAAAGGGCTGAATGAAGCTTCCAGTGATATCTTCGTACTATAGGCCCTGGCAAAGTCCTCAGCACATCCCTTTTGGGAGCCTGCCAGGTCACAGCAATGAGGGCTAAAATAGGACACAGTCTAAGAAAAGAAAAGAAAAAAAGGATAACCATGCTGATCCATGAGGGGGGGGGGGGAATCCAACATCCATAGCTGGGCAATGCCTCAATAGGACCAACCAACATTCCACAAAGTATTGCAAACTCTGGAGTGCTCCTGAACTCTTCATCAGTTGTAATCTGATACCTGCTACAGCCTACCAATGATCAGTCTGCAAATCTCCAACAGTCTAATAAGAATCTGATAGATCCAATGAAATATATTTGTGTCTTGCTCAAGGACAGGCTGTACTTAGGCAGGATCAATTTCAGAAGCGTTTTTTCCAGTAGCCAATCATGCTCTTGATTCAATATCTTATTGGTAACATAAGGCTGGCAACTATTTCTGAGCCTTCTTTTTCTAATGGTTGAAATAGTCTATGCATGAGGAGCCAACTAGCAGAAGGTGATATTTTCTTTTGGCATCAGATTTACCATTCCATTCATCCATCAGAATCAGACTGCACAAACCCTTCCATTTCTTGGAGGAAATCACTGCATGGATCTAATGGTGGAGCATATGCTACAGGGGCCATATAAGCAAGTGTGCAAGTACAGTGAACATTTGAAGATGCTGCGACGACACAGTCCTTTCACTCTAGGCCCAGTCACATAAACCCTTCTCAGGCTAAGCACAAACACCTAAAAACCTGAGGGGAGGGTCAAATGAAACCCTTTCCCTACATATGAGGGGAAAGAACAATAAAGTTTATCAAGGTTCTATTTTGAATATATTCTACTGTGGGTATTATAAAGGTGTGTGTATGTAGGTTCAACAGTAATGTAGCTTAATAAAGCCAAGCTGACACGTAGGATTTGGGTAGCAAACAAATAAGAATAAGTTTATTTTAATTCCCCAAAATCCTAGTTCCAGAAAGAAAAACTTCAAACCTGCCTACCCCAACCACCAACAGACAAGACAAGACTACAACAAGGACCAGCATAATAATAATAACTGACATCACTCAGTCCCCCCTTATATACCGTACTCCTCCCCCACCCTTTCTAAGATGTCACTAACCACACACACCCCTTCAACATTCTATGCTCACTAAACATACTAACGCCAGGGAACTGAATTGTGAGGTTATGCCACAGATGCCTCATACCAAGTTAGACCATGCATATGGCCCATCTGTCCAGGGCTACCTACTTGGAAGGGCAAGGACTCCGGGAGAGAGCTTTCCCAATCCCAGTCTTGTTTCTTGAGATCCATTAAAAAAAACACACAACAACAACTGGAGATGCATGCTAGACTTTGGGACTTTCTGTGTGCAAAGCATGTGCTCTGCTTCTGAGCTATGGTTTCCCTGCTACAAAGCAACATCAGCCATGTCCCCCATTCCACCTCGAATCCATTAAGTTTTCTACCAGCCAGATCAACTGGTGCTATTTAGATCTCTTTGTGCATAGCTTCCAGGCTCAGGCAAAAAACTGGCTGCAACTCTCTCCATGATGACAGATAGATGTGATGCGCATCCCACATGTTTAGAACAGCCTACACACACAAACACACACGCCTAAAGGGAAAACCCTTTACAACAGTGTAAACCTCAACTATATATAGTTACAGACATATGGGATGTGCATCATATCTACCTGTCATGGTGAGAGTTGCAGCCATTTTTTTTCAGGTAGTGTATTGGAGGTTGAAAATCCAATCATTATTTTAGCAGTATTCATTTCAGATTTTGTGCATACTTCATTCAGTCTGTTGCTATGCTCTCTGATCTATGGAAACCAGTTAATTTTGGGGAGAAACTTATGGTATATAAGTTTAATACATAACGATAATGCTAGAAAGTGGCTGCCTTCTTCCCCCGTCTCAGAGTGGTAGGCATTTCTATCCAGCTTCCGCAGCTCAGAGGTAGAGCACCTGTTTTCCATGCAGAAGGTCCCAGGTTCAATCCCTGGCATTTCAGTTAGAAAGATCAGGTAGGTAGCAGACGATGGGAAATACCTCAAACTGGGATCCCGGAAAGCCACTGACAGTCAGAGGAGACAATGTTGGCTAAATGGAGGAATAGTCTGACCTGGCACAAGGCAACTTCTTATGGACACCAGATTTCCGTGTCTTTGTAAAATGAAAAATCCCAGCAATTATTGACAAACACCATTGTGCTGGCTGGGGCATGCCAGCTATGCTGGCTGGGGCATGCTGGGAGTTATAGGCCAAAAACATCTGGGGACCCAAGGTTGGAGAACACTGTATTAGATGCTACCAGGAGCAGAGGACAGAGAGACACAGAGAGGTGGAATTCCACATCTCAGACCAATTCTGAGTCATGTACTTACTAGGTGGTATTAGGCAAGCCACTCCCCCGCCCCCCCGTAGTGTTGTCCTTTGAACCTTGACTGTGGAATTCAGGAGCCACACAGGTGGATGTATTTGCAAGGTTCTATACAGTTCCCTGGCAGGCTCCTAATACAGGCCTGCAGCAGGGTTTCTCCTAGTCTAAGGAAATGGGACGGGGTGTATGAGCATGATGGGTGGTCCTTAAGTTGACACACTCTGTCTGGATGCAACACACAGCCTCAGTGGAGGCGGGTGACTCCAATGCCAGCAGGGCTGCATATCCACTCTGGATTTCATTCTGAGCTTTAAAGGAATTATCCAAGGTGCTGAACCATGTCCCCACAAACAGGTTTGGCTCCATGGATAGCTCCTTAAAAGTCCAGACTAAAAACTGGAGCAGATATGCAGCCCTGCTGACATTGGAGTCATAGGATCATAGAGTTGGAAGGGGCCTACAAGGCCATCGAGGTCCAACCCCTTGCTCAATGCAGGAACTAGAGGAGGGGTCTCCCATCCAAGTAATAACCAGGCCTGACCCTGCTTAGCTTTCCACACTCGGACAAGCTGAGCCAGCGTGAGCCACAGGCTGCAGCCTAGCAGTCTCCTCCTCTCCCCTCAACTAAATATGGGGATAATAATCCAGGGTCTGCATAAGGATTTCTTTGAACACTCTGGCCACTCTATAAAACACTACATAAATGTAACTATAATTAATCTTCTATCACACTGGCCGTAGGAAGCAATTTGCTGTAGGAGAAGCTAATCTTGCTCCAAGGGATGCTAGCTAGAGTGTTGCAGGGTGTGGCATTTTTTTTTTTTTATTGGGGCAGTCGCAGGCATGCCCTCAAGTAGCAGAGAGCCACAATTGCAACAAGACAGCAAAAAGCCATTGAAGTTGGTGGGTCATTCAAAATCACAAGGTGTAGGCAGAGGAGGGACTTGTGTTTTGAGTTTACTTGGGAGTAAGACTCTGTGGGGTGGTCCAGACTTGGCCACGCTTAGAGCAGTTCCATCGAAACCAATGGGACTTAAGTTAGTGACTTAAGTTAGTGTCTAACTTAAGTGATCCTTAAGTCTGGATTCAACCCACTGAAGCAGTGACACTTACTTTTTAAGTAACCATGTTTCAGACTGGGTTGCATGTGGCAGACAGTAGCCCAGCTAAGAAAAACTGGGCTTGCTAGCTCCCCAAATAAGTTTTGCCCCTTTAAAGTTAAGTCAGTGATTGTAAAGTTGGCCAAGTTCATCACAAGGACCCATAACACTTTCACAACCATCTTCTACACTGCAGTGACAATAAAATGAATGTGCTGTCCTCCAATGCAAAACACTTTTGGGTTTGAAACAATGGGAATATTTGATATCCCAAACGGGTAACTAACAACAGTGTGCTGTCCCAGTATTGTGCTGAACACTGAGCATCAGAAGGCCCTAAGAGTGCATCCAATTTCAAGGGTTCTGGTGCTATCTCGCACTTCTAATTCCTTCATGTGCAATCCCCAGCATGCCTTAGATTTTGTTTACATTCTGCCAGTCCACATGACCGACAGAGGCAAGCGCAACAGGTGAGATCCATGTGGCTGGCTTGTCTACCGTGATTGAAAGTGTTCCCTTGAGCCTTAAGGAAGTAACAACCTGTCCCTGCCTGGATGCTAGTCCTATGCTTCCATGCCAACCTGAGGATGCAGGAAGCTGCTGTCTGCTGCCTTAACTGAGTCAGCAGCACCAACAACTGCTCTCTCACTCTCTCTCCAGCCCCTGCCCTGCCCCCTAGGTAGAATAATGTGTTGCAATCACTTATGCAATTCCTGCTGCTGGGGACAGAAAGATTAAGGCTTCCTTCTGTAGTTAATTGCCCACTTGATCAGCTTCAATTGTCCATCCCGCTGACAGCTTTCACTGTGCCAGAGAACAGAGGGACATCCTTCACACTTGGCATGAAAGAAATCTTAGTCGTTAGGGGTGGCCACTTATGCATCACCAAAAAGAGAGAAAAGGAACAGAAGGACCACAGATCTGCACAAAGAATTGCATATGCTATTAGACTATAATCAAATTTAGATATGACGACTACAATTTAAACAGAATACAAGGCCCAGAGTGGCCGGGAGACGGGCCAGGTGGGCGATTCAAAAGAATAAATAAATAAATAAATAAATGTTTAAAGCTCAGTCGTGCTCTGATCTTTGTTGGAGCAACATACGGACACCCCTGGTCTAGGTTCCAGTCCCCCCTGCTCATATCTAATCCTAGAGAGAGCCTGCACCCAACCCACAAGTTCACAGAGCATCAACATCAAATCTATGGCCGGAAATGGTACAGCACCCCTTTCTGTACACATCACACCTGTGTTGAAAGAACTACATTGGGTGCCTATTAGCTACCGAGCCATGTTCAAGGTTTGTTGCTGACATACAAAGCCCTAAATGACTTGGGACCAGGATACCTAGCGGGCCTTCTCAGTAGTGGTGTGCCCATGCTCTGGCTGGCACACCTTCCCCAGTATGGTTCAGGAGGCAGAAATGTGGTGCATTTTAAATGCCTCCTGAAAATGGACTTCTTTATGCAAGCTTTCCTTTGCTTATAATTATCACGCTGCTGCTCCATTTTACTGAATCTTATTGTTTCTCTCGATCTTACATTCATTGTTGAAAGATGAAATGGTTTAGCATAGATTCTATATGTATTTTACTCTGATTTTTAATTTCTGTATGTAAACTGCTTAGAGATTTTACTATATTAAGCAGTATTCATTCTAATACAGTGAATGAATGAATGAATGAGTTACCGGTACCTCTTTCCTCACAGAGGCAGTAGGACTGCTTGAGGAATTCAATCTTTCCAAATGCGGATACATACTGATCTTGTCTGCATCTCCAGTGCTAATTAGCAGATTGGAATACAATCATCTACTTGCATTTACACTTCCTGAATGCTCATATATATATATATATATATATATATATATATATTCAAAATACATGAGCGGAGTAATCCTAAATGGGGCTGGGGGAGGAATGAAGCTGGCCAGGGCAAAATATGTGGCTCACGCTGGCTCAGCTTGTCTGAGCGTGGAAAGCTAAGCAGGGTCAGGCCTGGTCATTACTTGGATGGGAGACCCCTCCTCTAGTTTCCTGCATTGAGCAGGGGGTTGGACTCGGTGGCCTTGGAGGCCTCTTCCAACTCTATGATCGTGTGTGTGTGTGTGTGTGTGAGACCAGGCTTTTCAGCCTGGTGGATCCATGTATTTCCAGTCCCATCCCCCCCCCCCGCAGCAAGTGGGGCAGGGAGGGATTAGCTGGGCCCATTTAGGAAAATAGAGCAGCTTTGGATCCAACAGATCCCAAGCTGACTCCTCCTTGACCTTCCCCACCCCGCCCAAGGAATATTTCATTTTAAGGCTTCTGCCAGCTACTTCCAGCAGGAGAACCGCCACTGGCAGCTCTCCATCCATCTAGGACAGGGCTCTCCAACCTTGGGTCCCCAGATGTTGCTGGACTACAGCTCCCAGAAGAATCCCTTGCCATTATCCATGCTGGCTGGGTATGCTGGGAGCTGTAGGCCAGCAACATCTGGTGACCCAAGGTTGGAGAGCCCTGCTCTAGGCACAGCAGTGGCCTCCACCATGGGGGACCCCCACACACATACACGCACACACTGGGGTGGACGGAAGCTGGCGGAGGGGCACCAAGGTGCCATCCTAACTCCTTCCAGCCACCAACGCTTGGGAGGAGTTGGGATTGCGCTCTCAGAAATACGGATCTGAGAGAAAATACGTTTAGAAACAGATATTTAAGTATATATTTAAATGCAAATTTCATGCCTTTAAAAAACAAACAAACTGTGAAGGGAAGAGCCTTTGGGGGTTCCTACACACACACACACACCCTCATGTGCGAATCGGCGTGGTGTGTGTGTGCATAGTTCCTCTCGAATGGATGGTGCCTGGAAGTCCAGAGGAGCCAGGCTGAAAGCTTTCATATGTAAATGTAGTTCAAACCCAGTAAGTCATGAGTTCCCCTCCCTGCCTGGCCAGGTGAAGTTCATCTGATTGGCTAAGAGGCAGCAGAGCTACAGAGAGGAGGGGAAAAGGTATTTCCCAAAGCGTGG